>JALPQI010002946.1:0-86265 GCA_025490895.1 Thaumatotibia leucotreta | reverse complement strand
TTAATGATATTACGGAACTTAATCGCGTCAGCTTAAGATATAAATGTGTGAAAATCGTAGAATTTTATTGATTATACTACCTAGATAATTATTCTGATAAAACTGGTTCAGTAGATAAAGCAGTTCAGATTTATTATTGATTCGAAATATAAGGTGGAAGTACGAGTGCGCAACATGTCAACAGAGAATATTTATTTGAATCACAATATTTTGCTTATATAAATCTACACAAAGTATTGTCATGTGTTTTGGGAGAGGAGTTTGTTCGTTTTGTTAAATAGTATTTATTTTATAGGGTGACAATATCAAAATTTCTCATAATTGCAAATTTTCTTAGTCAACTCCATTGTAGGAGTAGTCAGTTTCAATGTCGCCTATTGGGAAATTGGATTTATTAACACCATGCAAATAATTTAGATATAAGTTAATTATTTCAAAGTTGGGATATGAAGCATTAAAGGTACATACATTCATCATCGTTTAAATGCCCTAATAGTTGATTTTATCTTATCGATGGCAACTCAAGCTGTAATGACGAGTATGGTACAGCGTCGGGTACTAGTACTTCCACCTTAAATAAAGAAAATTGCAAAAGGAGGGTTAAAATAGAAAAGAAAAAGGCGATTTATCATTCAAGCTCCTTTATTTCGACCAGGTACCTAGCCAACAAGGTCTTAAGCCACGGCCTCAACGCAATCTCACTCTTATCATAACGTCACAAGGTGCATTTCTTAATTAGTTACATCTAACCGCATAAAATATACTTTACAATATAGTAGGTGACGTCACCAATGTGAGCTCTTCTATCCTTAAGATACATTCCTGAATTAGTCCTGCAATATGTGAGACACGTGTAGAGATATTTCCATACGTGTACGTTGCTCTCCCTCATCTCACCAGCGACTGATTTAGGAAAGAATAAAAGCTATCTTTTATACTTAGATACGGTCACGCTTGATAATATCGATACAAATGAAACACTCTTTTGAATTCATTACCATAATAACAGCTAATAAGATTGTGATATTTATTTCGCTTCATCGTCCAATATATCCAATGTGTCGATATTACCCGACGTACTAAAAGGTAAGAAAGCTGCGAACTTCGAAAATTTCGAGTATCTGTATCGGTCTCGCCTATAACGTTTTTGTTAGAATGACAGAGTCGGATGCTCGAATTCGAAGTCCACGATAGGTCCTAAGGGACGGAGCTCACATTTGCGTACGTCACTATACTAACTTTCTATACCCGTTGGGTATCTTCGCCAGCTCTTGAGAGTTTCATAGACATTTATACATTTTTGCACAACAATCAGTAAGTGTATCTACGTTAGTTTAAATTCAAAATGTGCGATTTAAGCGTTCATATATTTTGCGAACCGAATAAAAATCCTCATGATCTAATAAGTAAATATCAAATAGTGACGCGTAGGTATTATCAATGAAAATCACTGGCTATGTTTAGCCATTGTGATAAAATTGTTATTACTTCACTGCACGGGTAGTAGCAGTTTTAATGCTTAAAATCGACCGCGCTTTTTTCATAGTTTCTTTAATAATATATGTTATCACTGATTAATAGAGATTACTGATAAAATAGTGATGAGATAAGGCCACAAAATAAATGAAATTTAATAGAAGATTATTTTACTTAAGTAAATTTCTTGAATCACAACAATAACTTCACACATATCATGCAATTAAATTGTCAAATATATTTTTATCTGTACCGTGAGTTTGATGACACTTATTTCATAACAATTTCATTTTAGTTTATGTTATTTATAACAAATTATTCTATAACTATGAAATGTTGAGACTAGATAATTACAAATATAACTTACACAACGTTTAACAACTAAACTATATTATAGTGTTTCTGATTAGTGCTACATTATAAAAAGAACAAAGACAGATTCTATAGCTATGACTAATTATACTACAAAAGCTACATCGTCTATGAACTGCCGTATAAAAAAAGATTTCGATGTTTAAAATAAATAGATTTATAATGCCAACGGAAACACGATGACACAATGATAATATTTACAAGCCGCTTCAGCTATATTAATTTTATTTTATTTGTACGGGAGAACACAAATAAAGCACGCTTTAAAGCTTACGCCATTCAAATAGAGTCCATAATCGCTTAATCCATGCTCCTTAGGCCGGGTTGACACTTGTGACTTTTTACGTAAGTTGTCTTAGGAATGAGAGGTGAATCTTACTAACTCATTCCTTAGTATGCTCGGTCCCTTCAACTTACGTAACAAGTCACAGATGTACTCCCGGCCTTTTACGTCGAGTTCTCCTGTAGGTACCAATAAGTCCACGATAATATCAATGAAGAGTCTTCATACAAAGCAGACATTAAGACTTGTCCTACATTAGTGTAGGTAATTTAAAGTAAAAATGACATCGTGGGTCTAAAGTTCATTATCTAAACTTAGATATGAGAACTTTTTTAGTTACACGTACTTTATCGCCTACTATAAGGCCGCCGAGACAGATAATTCATATAAAGATACGTGCAAATACCGTCTAGTAAGCGACAAAGTGGGACGTTCTACTAAAAAGGGTCACATATTAATAAATTACCAGTGTCTAATGGCTGTTAGGTAAAATTATATTATTATTGATCACTGATTTTATGGTCAAGTTATGTAAATGCCCTAATCACACATCAAAATAGACGTGAGATTTTTAAAGTGATTCTTTGTTAGTCCGGGATTACACGAGTGAGCACTAAGGGATGAGAGGTGAATATCACTATCTCGTTCCTTAGTACATATAGCTCCGTCCATAACTTACGTAAGAATTCACATGTGTAATCTCGGCTTTACGCGAGCATTTACGTAACTGAAGCATTTTCTTATATAGAATTGGGAAACACGGCGATCATTTTGACAATAGAACGCATAAATGTATATGACAATACATTACCAAAATATTATGACAATTTTGAAAGTACGACAGATTAATTATGCTACGTGAATCCCATAAAATGTAAAGACAATTCCAGTTTCAGTACATTTCGCACGATATTTACAATATTTGAATTCATTCTGCCAGAGATAAAATAGGGCACTTGCACCTAAAATAAATATTTATAAACTAGAACTTAAGAAACATAGTATGAAAGTAAACCTATAAGGAAGCATTAATTAATCAACTACCATATGATATCACAGTTGTTTTATGCAAATAATGTTATTATAATAAAAACTCAAATTGGTGTAAAATTACGCCATTTGTTGGTACTAGGACGGAATTACACCTGTATTTTTACGTAAGTAATAGGGATGGAAATGAATGAGAGTTATATGGCTCTGTCTCTAATGCTTACGTAAAAACTTACAGGTGTAAGTCTGGCCTTAATCGATAACTCAACAGATCAGCCACAAGGATTCCTCTCTGTAGTACCTACCGACCTATTCGAGTGCATAATAATAAATTATTAAGATACGCTCTTCGTCTTAATGAGAGGTACTTGTCTACTGCAAATATTAATTCCAACTGATATTTTAAACAATTATCATTCAAGTTCATTTAAAGTATGGCAAAATTTACGAACATCGTTTTCACCAATGAGGTTAAAACTCGATAAAATAACTCAGAATCACCCAAAACCTCTTCGGAAATGTGTTGCATATATAATATATATAATAGGTATACTTAGCTACAATTATGAAACGCTATTTTAAAAGCGCCTGACACCCGCAATCCAACCATATCTAACAACTGCTTAGTCGTGTCAGCTTGTATTTCCGTTTTTGATGATATTTCCGTTAATACCGATTCATTCGGCATGACTATATCGCGTGAATGTGGATTTCCTTATTGAGATTTGGAACGATAAATAAAAGACACAATAAGTATTTTATAAATTACTGAGAAAATCTGCAAAAGAACAGTGGCAGTTTTTTTTAATACGTAAAATATCATCTTGAAATATCATTAAATATCGCCAAAGATTTAGACTTTGCCGTTTCATAAAATGCTTGATATGGAGATAGTGCTGTGGCTGAATCAAGGAAAATATTTAAATTAGGGTCATAAACAGACACTGAAACATAAAATGCACATTTGAATCCCAAGCATGATAGACCCTCAGTTAGACTAGAATTTCCTATTTTTTTTACATATTAAAGCCTCAGTAAGATCCACTATCTCAGGTGGCGCTAATAGATATAATTTATTTCTATTTAATTGCAATAGGTGCCTATATGTAAAAAAATCGAGATGTCTCATAGACAACCCTAGTTGACGTTAACCTTTTACAAAACAAGGCTCTTTGCTCAAAGTATGCTCAATTTAATAACAAAAAATAAGTTACGGAATCTACAGAAACACAAGTTTAGTAAGTAAATCTGTACGAGTATGAAACTGTAAGACTATCGATGAAATCTTGGGAAATAGTATACGGTATGACAATCGAAGATCGTCATACCGTACACTACCGTACAGTACAGTACCTACAGTACCGTAGAGACACTATTTACATATTGAATTCCAATATTTTCGGTATCATATTTTGTTATACCAACATTTTATAATATTCAAGCGCCACCTGTGTATTAACATAAAGCCACGTAGAAACTATGAACAATTTTGTTTATCAACAATGTTAACCAGAAAAAAAAGAAATACGTTTAAAAAAAAATGTCTACGTGGCTTGAGGCGTTCAAGATGCTTAGCCAAGAAGCCTTCGAACAGATCTACGCTGAATGATAGGATGACCAAAGGAACATTTTCTATGGGTACTTTCTTTGGACGTATCGATATCCGAAGGGTATCTTGGTCACGCACATAGGTATAGATGTAAATTGTAGTGATGAACGTGGAAGAATTAGCTAGAGGTCCAACGTTTAGGTCGGACAGAGAACTTTGAGTATGTAGTCTGTTAGAAGCGTTGGTACGGTGGGGCTGTCTTCGTTGATGGCCTTAAGAACTGAAAGAGAAAAAGTTGGATTAATCGTACATTTTACTATGAAATTATCAGCAGTAGACTGCCAAAACTGCAAAACGAGCTAAAACTCGAGTGTTTTCTGAAGTTAGGTAATTCCAAATAATTATTACACATTCGAAAAAAAAAATCAAGTGACCATAATCGTCTCGTAATTTTTCTTTCTAATTTGTCATTTTAATACATTTATTACTTTTCGAATGGCATCTTTATTAGGGCCCTGTATATACGGTTTTTTTTTTTATGGTTTAACATATTTTTATTATAGGGCTCATAATTCAATCATTAACTATGACAAGGATCGACCCAAATAAGTAATTTGGCAAAGCTTTGTTAGAATTCTGTTTAAATATGTTCAATATTGACCGCCTTAATAAAACCAAAGTTAGCAACATCCAATAATAGAAATAGTGTAGAATATCCCGTAATAGAAGACATTTTTTATTCAGCGATGTCACTAGCTGTGAATATTTTCAAATATCTGACTTTGCTTCATATGACTCATTAGGACGACTGCGATATAAAAGTGTGACTTACTTTTTATGAGAACTTGCAGTGTTTGGTTGTCTGGCGGCCCGTTGTCCAGGTGGAACGGTATGACGGTGGTCAAATACTGAAACAAGCGTCGGAAAATTTAGATCAGGGCAGAACTATTTCAATTCCAGTGTTAGCTTGGGATTTGGGGCATTCTTTGCGACTCAGCCAAAATTTATACAAGGTAAAATAACTAATTCTCGACAGTCGAACTACTCTGTCACTTTTAATATTTAAGCAAAAATATCGAAGGTGACGTATCCCAACATGGTAGTTCGATACGTTACCTTAATGCCTACAGTTCATGCAGTGAGCAGTGCTAAAATACAGACATCGATATTTGTTTGTAAAGGTGCATTCAGACCAAACGAGCATTCGCTATTCTAATCCCCTACTCTACGATCCCCTATTCGATCGTTACACAAAACGTGACTCGTTGATTTCGTAGAGTGGGGGATAGAATAGCGAATGCTCGTTTGGTTTGAATGCACCTTAAAGCAAACTTAGTTATATATTATGATATGAGATACGATTCTTGAACGACTGTATTCAAAAATAGGCCTTGAACTTTCGCAGCAAACCGTATGAAAATGAAGATGGGTTCACACCTTAATTGTGTGTTGTGGACTAAAAGGAATGTGTATTTTCTCATAATATCGTCGATTTTAATATGAATTAATGTAACCACCAAAATGACGAAATTGAGTTAAGTATACCGTTCGACTGCAAATTTCCTGCTCTATCGAACGGTATATATAAAATATTGATATCTAGAAAAAAATTTCGAATACGTTAATAAAAACTTTGCCATTTTATTAGGTTTCTACGTTTTTTATTAATGTATGTAAAGGTTTCCAAAAATCATAGACATTATTTTAACGTAAGTACGAATTTGTAAGTACAAAACATGTCTTTCCAAATGTACTCACCATATTTTTATAAACGTCACTGCTGTAAGCGCCGTCTGCACTTGCTCATAAGCAATTCGGTTTCAATTTGTGAGTTACACTAAATTCCGAAATCCACTTTTGATGATTTTCATTGATTTGTTAACGTATCTCCAAATTTTTTTGAAAATATTTAACGTAAGCACCAGCCATTTCCTGAACTATAAGTGTGGTCGCAGTTAGTAACTGTCTATCAAATAGACCTCTCAAAATAAAACAGACAAGATAAACATCATTTCAATAGGATAATTAACTAAAAAGATACAATACAACATACTTTATAAATGTCCATTTCGTTTTTTGGCCCTCCTGAAAAGTCGTCATTTGGTGGTTACATTAATTCATATTACAACTGACGATATGAGAAAAATTCTCTAAAAATTCTTTGATAAAAATTCAGTAGGTACTACAGGTATCTCAATGGCAGCTTACAAAACTATAATATAGTATAGTTTTGAACTATATTATAGTTTTGTAAGCTGCCATTGCGAAACCTGTAGGTACCTACTGAATTTTTCATAGTTTAATGAACAGATGATGCAAATGCTACTTAACAGTTACGTATCACGTATCAAAATATTGGACTTCCTGGAAACGTTTAACTTTTGGGCGTTTCACGACAAACCTATCTAAGAAATACCTGGATAATGGGTTCAGGCTTTTTTCAAAACATTTTGTCAGCCTCCGTAGCCTAGTTCGTAGTGACCCTGCCTACGAAGCTGGAGGTTCCGGGTTCGAATCCCGGCGAGGGCATTATTTGTGTATTTATTTATCACAAATATTTGTTCCTTGGTCATGGCTGTCTATGTATTTAAGTATACTATATGTATGTATCTATCTATTATATATATCGTCGCCTGGTACCCACAACACAAGCCTTAATTGAGCTTACCGTGGGACTAGGTCGATTTGTGTAAGATGTCCCAAGATATTTATTTACCTTTGACTCTGACCCTGAGCTGTTTAGGTTCGGCGACCGCGGCGGACCTCTCTTCTTCTTCTCAGTATGGTACTGCCGCCTCTTGTTCTGAACAGCGAGAAGCAGGGAGATGAAGGTGTTCTTCAGTTCCTTCTCGTACTCCAGCTCGTCTCGGAGCGCCAGCTCTGCGATGAGGGTCTCGGAGAACTCTCGGATGAGGACTTCGAGCTCCATGTAGGTTTCATTCAGCTGGGTTAGGGAGAGTTGCCGAAGTTCTGCGGAAGATAATGGGAAGTGTGACTAGAAAGTTCCGTACGCGTTCCTTTCGGGATAACATCACATCAGCCTGTCTCAGTCCATTGCTGGACGTAAACCTCTCCTATTATACGGGCGAAGCTCTTAACGGGTGTTAGTTTACGACATAGGTAATAAATACATTCAAATAACTTTTACTTAAAATTAGAGCAACAAAATTTTCCATACAAAATAATTCGGCGCGCAATGTAGAACATACGCGAGTTAAACACTCGTTGACAGCTAATTTTCAAAGCAGATGACATAACAGCCATATCAACAATAACAAATGTTCGTACCTACATTGCTGCTCCGATAATCTTAAAAAAATCTGTGGGGTCATAATGAAGAGTAACTTTAAAAAAACCTTGTAATCCATGATTACACTAATGAATCCCATGAACATTTAATTGATCGCCCGTATTAGATTTACACACTGTAGACGCATTAGGAGGTAAATGCCCAGTCGACTTCTACGACACCCGCGGGAAGAGTTGGGGTAATGTCAAATGTAGGTCTACTTATGCCGTCACCACACGGCTCAACGGCTTTGGGGGTAAGTATGATAGAAATTGTATAAGTAGCAATGATTTTTAGTCACTGGCCTTTAAGAAGATTTTTGTTAAGAGAAGTTGTGGAGTCTAATGGTTATTTAAGCATTATTTATTTTTCACTTAATATTAACTTGCAATTTATTAGTGGCAGTGAGGTAAAAGTACTTATTTAAATCAAATTACGTATTTTTACATTAACTTTATACAAGTTGACGATCATAATGTAATGTTAAGGTACCTAATAGGTACATGACAAAAAGTCCCCATGCTGACACTCATCTATCAGTTCTGACGTGCATTGGTCGTTTACCTTAATTCATTTTAATATAGGTATACATAATGGACTGTAAATTTTATTATAATCATAAAAGTACAATCGAGTTCATAAATATATGAGCAAATCCAAGGCATCAAAAATAAATGAGCATAGAAAAGTACATAGGTATGTATCTTAACAGATTCACCAAAAATATGTGTTTCATTTGATTACATATTAATGCGACACATGCTCAGATTAATATGACAGGTAATATGTACACATATTTTTGATTGCTAAATCTGTTCAGATGCATATGTATCTTTCTATGCTCATTTATTTTTGAAGCTTTAGATTTGCTCATATATTATGAACTCGACTGTATAATCGGTCAACATACTATAACAAAAACTGAACTGATTGCGTGGTAACAGCGATTTATCACTTATTTCTTTCAAATTGCTTCAATTGTTGCCGCATACAAAAACTGCACACACGCAGTGTCTGAGCGACTTCCATTTAAAGAGGTTCTCAAGCCACTAACATACTTGTCCTCAAACTTTTTGCAAACAGGAACGATGAGAATAATCTTTGAACAACCACGACTTGATTCAGATTGATAATTATTTTAAACAGGGTGCTTAGCCAAGTTGCCAATCGCTAGCGCTTAATCGTCAATCGTGTACGATGACGGGAAAACTACGATACGCTAGGTACTAAGCGCTAGCGATTGGCAACTTGGCTAAGCATCCTGGTAATTCCATTTTCAGGGTTCCTTTCCCAAAGAATCGTGCCAGCTACAACGTTGTCATTTTGACACTTGGTCATGTAGGCTTATGATGGTACCGTGTTTAATCGTTTGTCGTTGTTGCCGTCAGGTTCCAACAAGTATTTCCACATGATTTATATTGCCGATAGACAATACAAATCATCATTATCAAAAATCATCATGACAATTAGTAAAAAAAAATTAAAACAGAGTTTGACCGATTTTTCTAAGATCCCATCATCAACCCCGACTTGGTGCCAACGAGACCATTACAAGGGTTATACCCGTCCGATTAAAAAAAAAACGATTCGATGATATCAAGTAACATACATACCTACAAAAAATCTATGGAATTGAGAACCTCTTTTTTGAAGTCGGTTAAAAACAATAAAATAAAGTATTTAGCAGGAGCCCTCACATAATAAGCGTCATACTGATTCCTATAGTATTGTTTTTATTTGCTCTATCTAAACATCTGTATTACCTATACCTATATAATAAATAGTACGGAACCCTCTCTGCACGAGTCTGACTCGCACTTGGCCGTTTTTTATTTACCGGCTCAAGAGGTAGGACATTCTACGGGTTGTGAAAAACGAGTTGTTACTTAGTTTGCTGTTAGAAGAACTTAGCGCCATACCAACCACATACTTATCGCAGTTTCTGCTTAATAGTAGATTAATAAAGTCAAGCAATAAAAAACTTTGACGGAGTCTTTGAACTTTGTATCTGTGTATGCTTATATAAGCATACACAGATACGTAGGTAACTATATAGTTACCTACGTAATAATATTAACCAAGTTTTTATGATATAGATACAATTGGTTCAGTAATTTGAATGAATGACCCCAACTGACTTACTACAGTGTTATTTATTTATTTACGTAGTTTCCCTGGAGCATGTACTAATCCTCATTAAATTATACTCCCATCCCATATTACATAGATACTCTGTACAACCCTACTGAACCTTTTTTAACACATTGGTTACATTATGTTTTTTTTGATTGTTTGCATTTTTAACTTACTGTCTTCATATAGAGGTGAGTTCAGGACTTCTTTCCCCTTCTCCAGCGCCTCATTGTACTCCAAAACATCGCCTTCTGAAGATGGAGTGTCCTGCATCATGTCATCTATCTCCTGTATCACCTGAAAGGGATTTATTACTCATAAGTTCTTCCTTTATCGAGGGCAACGATTGGATGCATAAAACAACTGACCATGCTCGATGACGTAGATAGATAGATTTATTTATTTCTTCATGAAAATTAAGCTTATAATTATTAAAGATCGTCAAATGTATATAAAATAATAATAATAATAAAACAAATTCTAAAATGAAATGCGTAATGAAATTCACAAAAAGATCGTCAAGTGTATAAAAAAACAATAATAATATTACTATTGTCAGCCTCCGTAGCCTAGTTGGTAGTCACCCTGCCTACGACGCTGGAGGTTCCGGGTTCGAATCCCGGCGAGGGCATTATTTGTGTATTTATTTATCACAAATATTTGTTCCTTGGTCGTGGCTGTCTATGTATTTAAGTATTTTATATGTATCTATCTATTATATATATCGTCGCTTGGTACCCACATCACAAGCCTTAATTGAGCTTACCGTGGGACTAGGTCGATTTGTGTAAAGACGTCCCAAGATATTTATTATTTATTATTATTTATTATTTATGTGTATTGGGAGAGGCCTATGTCCAGCAGTAGGTACGGTGGGCTCTAATAATATGTATACGATTTTGATCCTTATGCCTTTGACATACGTTCCGAAATGTACCTATACATATTTTTAGACGTGACTGTACACTGAACGGGCTGATGATGTCGGTGTTGATGTACTTCTATCAAAAGACATCGTTCTAGCCAAACTAGAAATCTTAACTATTACCGGTATAATTAATAAAATATTTTAAAAATAAAAATTAAACCGCCTTCAAAAATACGCTGGAACTAAAAAGTGCAAAATAATTTTGGTTCCTACCACTTAAGATTTCCTACCCAAACCTTTAAACCTTTTACCCTATTCATTGAAATAAAATATGATTCCTAGGTACCCCACTGATCTCAGTGAAGTCGGTGCCAAGACAAATACCTCCACAGGCTACATCACACTCATATTTTGGGGTTAGTTATTATTTTAGGGTTAAGAAATACTCTTCAAAATAGTATAAATTAAATCAAATTATGATTAATATTATGAAGTGTATACGTAATATTATTTAGTTGTTGTTGTTCTGTGTCTTGGCACCGACTTCACTGAGATCAGTGGGGTACCTAGGAATCATATTTTATTTCAATGAATAGGGTAAAAGGTTTAAAGGTTTGGGTAGGAAATCTTAAGTGGTAGGAACCAAAATTATTTTGCACTTTTTAGTTCCAGCGTATTTTTGAAGGCGGTTTAATTTTTATTTTTAAAATATTTTATTTTTTGCTTTTTAGTATAGTATAAATATAAAATAGGTTCAGTAAAAGTACATTGTGCATCTAGGGAGGTAAGTACGGTATTACCAACGAGAGTGTTAGAAGCCCGACCCCGTAGGCGGGGGCTTTTAATGACTTGAGTTAGTATTCCGCTTAGTGAGAATTATCCCCCAACTCCTAATCGCTAAGGAGTTGTACCTTCCATCATCAGCTCACCAACATGAGCCTATGACCACCTAATTGCAAATACTCGAATAGCTTAAAAAAACATGAAATATGTTGTATTTAAAGAATTATTGCCCAACTCCTAATCGCTAAGGAGTTGTACCTTCCATCATCAGCTCACCAACATGAGCCTATGACCACCTAAAGGCAAATACTGGAATAGCTTCCAAAAACCATGAAACGTGTTATATTTAAAGAATTATTGCCCAACTCCTAATTGCTAAGGAGTTGTACCTTCCATCATCAGCTCACCAACATGAGCCTATGACCACCTAAAGGCAAATACTTGGATAGCTTCCAAAAACCATGAAACGTGTTATATTTAAAGAATTATTGCCCAACTCCTAATCGTTAAGGAGTTGTACCTTCCATCATCAGCTCACCAACATGAGCCTATGACCACCTAAAGGCAAATACTGGAATAGCTTCCAAAAACCATGAAACGTGTTATATTTAAAGAATTATTGCCCAACTCCTAATCGCTAAGGAGTTGTACCTTCCATCATCAGCTCACCAACATGAGCCTATGACCACCTAAAGGCAAATACTGGAATAGCTTCCAAAAACCATGACACGTGTTATATTTAAAGAATTATTGCCCAACTCCTAATCTCTAAGGAGTTGTACCTTCCATCATCAGCTCACCGACTTAAGACGTTCATTACTAGACGCAAATACTTGATTGGCTTTCGAAAATAAATGAAAAATGTCATGTGTGCCTACAACATTTGAAGAGTTCCCTCGATTTCTCCAGGATCCCATCATCAGATCTGGACCGGACGACAATGGGACCAACTAGAAGGTATACCCTTTCAAACAAAAAAAGAATTTTCCAAATCGGTCCACGCGTCTTCGAGCAATCGGGGAACATACATAAAAAAAAAAAAAGATTTCGTCGAATTGTAAACCTCCTCCTTTTTGAAGTCGGTTAAAAATCGAAATACAGGGCATTCGTAATAAGTAAAGTAAGTAAGCTGCGACCATACATGGACGTCTAACGCCAGCTCAAAAATGCCCCCAAAACCAATTGTTCAATTTTGCCAAGACGGGCAGGACATAGCGCTTTTCTTAACACCGCGCATATTTCGGCGCAACATCTTTGACAAACTTTTATAGAACATAGCCAATCAAAACTTTGATGGACCAATGACAACTATTTTTAAATGGCGGTTTAAGTTTTTATAAGTTGATATTGAAATTCATTCCCGTGATGCATTGAAGAGGGGGTGACAGTTGTCAACTAAAATTCAGGCCCGTTTTTGAAAGGCAATTTATTATGGCGTGCGGCTTCCATGTTTTATTTGTTCGTAGTAAGTAAGTAAATATTCTTTATTGCGCACCACATACTTAATTAAAATACAAATACAGAAATACATGTATCGATAGGCAATAACAGGCGGTCTTATCGCTTACAAGCAGGTCTTAATACATATTTCTTTGATTTTGTAAAATTTAGGTAAATATTTTATTACATTTGATGAATATTAAAATGTCGAAATATTATATTAAAATCTGAGATTACGAAATTGAATACCTGCCAGTATTATTACAGTTTAAGAAATATAATGGTATACGATTCCCGACCCAAAAGGCATTCACGCAGGTTTCAAAAATTGGGTAGACTCATTTTCATTCTGAATTTTAGTACCGGAATCTATCTAATCAAAATAATTCGGTTTAAAAATTACCGTTCGTTTGATAGATCTTAGTTATTGAAATATTTTTCAAGACAAGAATACTTATATTGAAGTTGTAAATATAGAATTGCCAATAATAATGGTTTAGTTAGATACAGCGAAGTAGCACAAGGAGAATATAAAACACTGGTTTTACAGCTTTACAACGAAGCTAAGGTTTGAAACAATGCATTGGCTCAAACCAAACAATGTTAAATAATTTCAAAGGGACTGAGTCATCAATTTTAGCATGCGAAAATATCGTGAGAAACCAGCTACTTTACCAGTGGCTAGAAATGAATTATTACTTTCTCTGAAAATAACTGACGATTGAATTCCCTGAGTTCCATGCTATTATTGTACATTTGGATACCTAATTTAATCGTAATAAATCACGAACCAAAAAAGGCACGAAACGGTCCGTGACCAATGTAAATATGGAATACCAATCCATGAAAACATCTACTTTTTGTCACTTAAGACTCGCTATTGTAGTTACCTCAATAAAATATGCTAGCTGCTAGGAAAAACTGCCAAACTAAAAGCCTAGATATGTTATACGTTATGTTGTATACATATGTTATTATACCGTAATTCTGCTTACTAATTATTTTTTTCAAAAGTACTTATTGAAAAGACAGTGTCGCTTATGACGTTTTGATGGAATGCTCCATATGATGAATACAGATATGTACATAAATGCTAATATACGAAATTCATATTAAAATGTAGGCAGTTAATAGGGACCAAATTTTTTTTTCATAGCAGGAAAATTTGGATGGTTGCTTCATGGTGGGATTGGTGGGTATCTATTTCGTATAGACCGAGGCCGCTATAGCAGGCATTTTAACATAACACTTCCAATCTACTACCTTATGCCTCTGAGATAACTTGCATGCCTAAGTTTGAGGCCTCGGACTCTTCCCTGTATTGCAGGTTTACGCAAACTTGAAAATGAAAGCTTACCTCATCGGCAGTCTTCACAGGGCACTCGTGGTCCTGATGTAGGCCTCCTAGTATGAGAGCGTGCATGTCGAGGTCTGAGGCCACGGCCTCGTCTTCTGAGCTGTGGATCTCGTCGTCCGGGGTCATTGAACCCTGCTAACAAAAGGTTATACTTTAGAGTACATATATGTATAAATTTAAACGTTCGTGAACGTAGAAATTTTGTACATATTTTGATAGTTATGTCCAAAACCTTAATACTTTCAGGAAAAAACCTATTGTTGTAGACATTTAATGTTCATTTATGTTTCTATAAAACATATTTTGCCATTATTCAGTTGTTGTAGTAGAATGTCGAAGAAAGAATGTGAAAACAATTTCTGTCTAACTACGAGTATTCATATTCATGAATTTCGTAACATTGTTTACCTCTACGAAATAATTTCACATGTCCTTTGTAAAACAAACAGCGGATTTTTTCTATTGTTTGATTCTAAAGACATTCAACACGAGCCCATAACAAAATATTCTTTCGTCTGCGACTGTCAAAAACGTGATTTTCTTTTGCTTGGTCCTAAGGAAATATTTGAGACGAGCCCATAATAATATTATTTAGCTTTCCTGAGCTATTTCTGTATGTGTTTCAAATCTCATATAACAATCTACGTCGTATTTCATTTTCCCATGGAACAATGTGAGACACCAGACACCACCGGCGGCAGACGGTCGTGTCAGGTTTCTTTCAAAAAGGACTAAAACAAAGGACGGCTCGAGAAAGCCGACCTTTGTTTCCATCTCTTTTACATCAACTGCATGAAAAGGGAACGGAAATGTGACTTCACAGTATGTTTTATCGACTACGTTAATAGGGCAGGCGATAATATGAGCGATTCAGGAAGAAGGCTTATTCCAGTCGATTGCTGAGTCTAACTGGTAACTTAAACACTTGCAATTTCATAATCACGCACTTTTAAAACAAAATCTAGGTTTTATTAGCAAGTTAAAACTTTAAACCTCGAGTTCACATACATTTTTAGTTTAAATTATTGATACTTAATATTTTCTTCGGTTACCGCGAGGATTACACATGAAATAAAACTAACTATGAAAACGGATGACATTGTCATCCGCAGACCACGAACCCTGTAAAGTGTTCGAAACGTCGGAATGAAGTTGAAATTAGTTAATATACGCGAGTTTATCCGTTTGCATAGTTTTATTTCTTATTGATATTTATTAGTATTATTTAACGTAAAAATATATCTGCGAACTTGTTTCACGATGTGTCCAAGCGGTAAAATGTTAAAACTTTTTTGTTTTCTACTGACGAATGGTTTTATTATTATACTGTATTACTTAATCCTTTTGATATGGCCATTTTTAGATATATTGAAAATGGTGAAAATTATCAAATCGAAATAAAACGAGTTCAATCCTAATTTTTTTTAAATACATATCGTTCTATTACTGCAAATACCAGCTATCTGTATGTTATTCGATAATGAATTTAATTATCGTTATAATTTAAATTGATTCTGCTAAAACCTGATTTGTGCAGATAGCTGGTATTTGCAGTAATAGGATGATATAAATCCCAATAGCTAGGTCCTCTTAAAACCGGACATCGTGAGTTGTTTTTGTAAACGAAGGGAACGAACAGCAATGAACACATGTAGCAGTGACGAAATAGTTCATTTGCGCTGTGTTGTTAATTAAAGATGAATCATACAAGTATGTGAACCATATTAAAATAGCGATGTATACAGTATACCTACAGTATAAAGAATGACGAATACTTTGATGTATGTACTAGTATTTGTTATCAATGTTAGATGAAGACACAAAATTTTATGTCAGTATATTAATTTGATAATAGAGTTGAACGATTTTCTAATGTCCACAATTAACCGGAGATAATATTACAGGAATATTACATATACCCTTTAATAACACCCTAAATCCTCTTTGCCATTCTACTCGTACCGTAGGACGTCCACCCACAAGATGGACAAACGACCTTATGAAGGTCGCCGGGACACGCTGGATGCAGGTCGCATCTAACCGGTACATGTGGAGGTCCAGAGGGGAGACCTATGTTCAGCAGTGGACGTCTTATGGCTGAGATGATGATGATGATTCTACTCGTACTTATGTATAAGTCTTAACAATAACGTAGAGGAAAACAATAGAAGAAGATTGGTTAGTTATTTAGCAATTTTAATATCTTACCTTTTTGTCACTTAAATTTAAGGTAGGAATGTGCATCTTCCTCGAAAATGACTTAGTCCAGTCTATCGGCAGGATGTTACCGAAGTTGCCCGTGATCGTCCACCACATTCTGGAAACAAAAACGGTTACGATTAATAATCGTATCACAATCTGATATTCAAAGTAAGTTGGGGACATTATCATGACATGGTCATTAAACAATAAAGGACGAACGATCGATCCTTATGACATTCTCTGCCTCTCGGTCTATGCCCAGCATTGGACGTCTCTCGATTATGTATAATGATGATATTTTTTGATAAAACAATGGTGTAGATGAAGGCAAACTAACAGAAATAACTCGTCACACACCCCACGTACGTACATGTATCGTTTATGGCGTTCATGTAACAACCTGCAAAGGAGTCTGTGTCAGAATTTGCAAGTGTCCTGTAGCCGTACAGTCAAGGGCAAAAATATGTACACACCTATGCACCTTATTTTTACGGCATAAGATAAAATAGTGTATACATATTTAGGCCCTTGACTGTACCATGAGCTGCCGCCGCGTTATTAATGCCGACTTACTTTCTATCCGACTCGCTCACACCAATACGCGAGTACCTACAAAACACTACATTCACAGGAACACAATAACGCTACTACTTCAACGCTAATATTGCTAATGTCTCGAAGAAATACTTCAGCCATGAAGCATGGTCGTGCAGATTAAAGATGGAGTGTTATTTTTGATGTCACGCTTTGTCCACAGGAAGCAATTGCCAGTAATGAGCAATTCGTTCACGAACATGACAGCACAGTTTTATAACATCTATTCGTGCCAGTATTCCAACGGAACTGCACGCAAACGTTTCATGATTTTGTCTGACGTGTCGTTATGAAGGAAATCAATAGGCTATGCTATGAAAAGGAATAATATTTATTTTTTTAGAGTGACGTTATCATTTTTGAACTACATACCCACAACAATAAAATCCAACAAAAAAATTGGATAGAACTATTAGGTAATTAGTAATTTATCTCCAAAATGGCCCCGCAGTCAGGTTTTGCTATATTTTTTCAATCATTAGGTACAACAAGGTAGCTTAAAAAATATTGCTAATTATCTTGGAAATAAGGTAACTAGAAAATCAAGTTAGGTACAAGAATATAAATCAACTCATGGATATGTCAGCGCTCGTTTCAAGCAATTTAAAATCCAGTATCTGTCTGCAGAGTCCCATAATTCCTAAGACACTTTATCAACAGCTCAGCGATGGAGTCTCAGACTTTAATCGCATAATAAATGCGTCGCTAACGTCCGCTCTATCGGCTCCGAGTCATTTTTATTTTTATTATGTCCAACCAACGCTAAGATTATCTAAAGCTGACCCAATTTATCAACTCAGGAATTCTTGTGTTCGTGGAACGATGGGATTTATTTTAGTAGAGATTTATTTGGATTTATTCCTACTTTTGAATGAGGAAATGAATGACTATGAAATGTTTTGAGTTTAAAATTGTTGCGAGTTGAAAATATTATTAGTCCAGCACGTTAGAATAAAGTCAGTTGTTTTATATTTTAAATAATGAAAAGGTTTTAAGTACTTATAACAATTAATTTAAAGGAATTTACGTACTCGTTGACTAAATGATGATTTGGTTCATTACTCATAAATATCATACATATCATACATTGGACTAATTATATCAAGTTAACAATGTTCAAAGCAGAATCGTAATGTCTATAAAAAAACTACTAGCTTGGTTTCGATCCTGGGTTGAAACTGAAACCACCTCTCTAAAGTTTAATCTGACATCAGCAACAGGTAGGTCAAGGTCTGCTTGGGTATATTTAGGGACGCGTGTGGTTCATGCTAACTGAAATTCTGAGCTGCTTGTCTGGCACTTGATAATACAATTTGCAACACGTTTTAATTGAATATCCCAGGGATCGGAACCGGTTTTTTAGAAAAACCTCGAAATAGCTCAATATTTTAAAATGTTTTACACTCTTTATGTAGTATTCAACATTAACATTAACTATTAACAACATATTTTTGAATTACTCCATTAACCAAAAAAATATAAACCGAAGAACGAAAAAGAACGGAATTCGAACCGTTCTTTTGTATGGAGAAAAAACCGGTATCCGATCCCTGGAATATCCAGGTTTTTGTGTCGGAAAAATCTTCAACAGAACACATAGAACCACTATCCCGCTTTAGTGACTACTAATTTGTGACCTAATCTCAAAATCGTCCATGCCCTCTGTCTATTTCCATTTCACTATTTTTGAGAAAATTCTTCAGGAAATCTACATTGGATTCTTTAAATTTGTATAGTATCTATAGTGGGTAATCCATTGCTTTGGAAAATGGAAATGACACGAATCAAATCCTATGCGGATGTACGAACTCTAGTCGTACACATTACTAGATAGGTACAAAAAGAGGATTTAGATTTCAGGAAGCCCCAATTTAAATAAAATTATAAAAAACGTTTTAGTAATCGTATCAGCTTGATATGTACATGTATTGCGTATGATCTAAGGGGACAATATATTCCAATTTTATTCGTAATTGCGGATGTCTAAGACAGTAAGTACTGTAAGTACATTATCTATAATAACCTTCAGTACGTGAGTAATCCCGCAGAATGCTGTGAAGTTCTTACACCAGAAGGGCAATATCTTTCATACAGAATCCGGGTCGGTTACGACCTTTTCGTATGAAGTGGTAAATTGCGTCAGGAGTCCAATTCACCACAAGGCCGATGACGCGTCCCGCTCCCGGTTCTGTTTTCGTTCAGTATGCTGTTCTGTATATTTACGAGAATAGGTAGTTGTTATTTTGATTCAAATGCTTTGTTGGTGTTTAAGAAATGTGTTCATGAAAATTGTTGGTAAGTACAAGTAAGGCAAGTACAAAAGCAAAGCTGTGTAAAATCTACGTCCCTATCTACCTTCTCACAGAGTAATAAAAACTTCGTAACATATTCATGAAAAGAAGAAGAAATTTATTCAGCAACGCTTAATTTAAACCTAATCTTAACATTATTAGCGTAGAGCATCTATTTTCGTATGAGGTGAATGAGAGAATTCTTTCGATACGTAGGTAGGTACTTATTTATGCACTTGATTTATTTAAGGTGACCAAAAAATAAGTAGATCCTCGTGAATAAAATGTGACTATAGGTATTACTAGTTCCAAAACCTCACTGACCACATGAAATGCACTTATTTTTTGGCCACCCTAAATACCTTTGCATATGTATTGATACTTTGAACTAGGTACCTATATAAATATTAAAAAAAACACAGTCATATTGAGAACCTCCTCATTTTTGGAGTCGTTTAAAAACTAAGCACCGAATATATTTACTTTTATTACCATTATTTAACTATAGCCACATCTTCACCATATGAATAATTGCCAAAGTAATGAAGGTTTTAAAAATGATTAATGTAATGTCCAAATGCAACATAACTATCATTAGAAAGTATGACCTCTCCTCCGATACAATTTCGTTGACCTTTCAAATGAAAGCTCTCTAAGCCCTGTTAAGTTAAATTTATTCTCCCTTAATCCAAATTAACATCACCGAGCCCGACGCGGTTAAATTACGAATTACAATAACAAATTGTCTACAATTACTTACAGTGGTAGCAAAGTTGATTTTGATTAGATAATGTGCCCCCATTTATTTATGTTGTATCTTAGTTATTCTGTGCTTATGATATTCTAATAAGTTTAATAAGGCTGGAGGATCGATGTGATGAGAATGAAGATGACTGACAAAAATAACTTCAAGGTCAGTTTATCGGAAAAATCACAACATAGAGTTGTTTAAAAATGGGTTTATGTTCTTAAAGTGGGAATGCAATGAATGAAAGTTGCAAGCCGCCGCAAGTAGCCGCTCATCCTGACCGTTTGCTATAATAAACAAGAACTATTAGAAGATGATAGATAGTGTTGAAAATCAGTAGAAAAGTCCAAGACCGACAGTGGGTTTGGACTGTTCAGGTAGGGATTATCACATTGACAATTAATTAACAAATTTGGTCCATGATTCGTTTTCCTGGGAATCGTCCACAAATAGACATCCGTTTCGCGTGCTGGGAAGTAGGGCATGCAATCCCGCGATACAAATGTATGCAATTACGGGAATTTATAATGTCAAATCCCGGGATCACATACAAATTAATCCTGGGATTGCTAGCTCTAATGGGAACGCTAATCTAACCGCAGCTCCTCCGTTAACCATTGCTGGTAGCCTCGGTTCTTGGAGACACTAGGTGATTTGCTCTGTATACTTGTACTAATCTAGTAGAACGTGTTAAAGGGTTTACGAAGTGTTGTGAAGAAAAACTAAAAAAATATATCGTAAAACACCTCCAAATGCCCGTCACGCGGGTGACTAAGCCGGAGACACAAATTGCCGCTAATAATTTGAGATGTCGCATCGCAGCAGTCAATTGAGGAATGTACCACTTTATGTCAGTCAACAAACGACACATGTACACTGGGGAGTAACCTGAGCGGACGACCTTATATGCATTGGGGTGTTATTGGTAAGATGGTGAGGTATGAAGATGTCTATGTGTATGGACAAATAACTGGTGTTGGTGCAGTTTATCATTGGACTGGGCTCGTGCAGTAACTGGCCACATACTAATTACAGGAGCAGTTACTCTTGTTTGTTTACACTGGCAAATCTGATAGTTCAGTACCTCAACTACCTAACCTCAACCGAAAACATCTCAGGGTGCTTAGACAAGTTGCCAATCGCTAGCGCTTAATCGTCAATAGTAAACGAAAGGCAGCTAACTGTCTTTGTCGCACTAATATGAAAGAGTGACAGAGAGGGAAAACTAGGATACGCTACTAAGCGCTAGCGCTTGGCAACTTGGCTGAACATCCTGTAAATTTGCATAATCTTGTCTAAAACAGTTTTGAGTATTGCAAACTTATAGGTCTGATTTTGATTGCTCAAAATTAGGTACAGTTTTTTAATTATAATATCTGTAATGGACATTATAAAATTAAATGGGTAATTTTGCAGGTAGGTACGAGTACTTAAACAAATGATTCATAATTTTTATGCTAAACTGATATAGCGACATGGAAATTCCAGACCAGAGTTAAAAAAACTCTGTACACAACATTCCTTTTAACTTAACATACAAGTTGCATCACAAGATGGGTATGGGTCTATTTGCATTAGAATTCCTGGCTCTTGTATATTCGTTCCAGTAGTTCTATAGTATTTTAAAAACAATAGTGTAGTTAAACTGACGGAAAATAATGACCTCATATTTCGTTCGTTACATTTGTTTAAGTTAAAAGTATAGTTGCTGAAATGAGAACTGTTTATACTTTATAGTTCGGCTTGAATTGCTCTAATACTTTCTTCGGTTACCGCGAGGTAAAATAAAACTATGAAAACGGATAATTTTTAACTTCATCCCGACGAATTTAATTAATAAACGCGAGACGAGAGTTTTTCAATTTTCATAGTTTTAATTCTTTAATAGTTTTATCATTAAATTTATTTGTTAAAAATGATGAGATCATGGGCAGATTTGTAAATGACAAGATTAATTAACTAATAAGTATTTTTGATTATGAAAAACAATTGCATTACAAAGTTATAATATTTACTTAGGCAAAATAATACAGAACGTTAAAGTCAAAACATTGTTAACTCATAACTTCATACATACCTACGCAGGATACCTACGAGATTACATGACGGAAAAAAAGTAAGTACATATTTTGAGTAGGTACCATATTTTAATGGCCAATTTTTACGAAATATTGAATGTTTAAACACAAACATCTCGAGTATTAATAAGTAAGGGCCTGTTACGACGCTGGGCCTATTAGTGTGACCTGTAGTCGTACAATGAGTTGGCAAGTAAGGTTTGCGTTTACTCAATACGTAAAGCAGTCTATCACGCTCGCACTGTTGGCTTACCATGACCTGCCGCTGCGTTATTAACGCGGACTTATTTTCTATCTATCCCGCTCCTACTCACTTATAGGTGCGATAGAAATTTAATTGTACAAGTAATGCGGCAGCTCATAGTACGGTACGGCTACTGAGTACTATTGGAGCGACTTCAGCGACCGTGCTTAGACATAAAATCCGAGTCAATAGAAAAAGAAAAAAAGGTAAACAAACCTGCAAACCTGAATTACTTCGTAACCACATACTTTCCAAACACAATCTTGATACTATCCACAACTTAGAACCTTAAACCTTGTGTTCACATACATTTTTAGTTAAAATATCTGATATTTATTAATAATTAAGTACAAAGAAATCTTCGGACGTGTTTTACGATATATGTCAAGGGCTAGTCGAGATTCTTTACTCATCGAAATTTATCTTGTCTATGAAAAAACTAACATTTGTAGTGATGGGACATAAAACAGTTTTATTCCGTTATCGATTCAGTTTTATTCGATCGATTGTTTTAGACACGCGATTTTCTTATTTTTTTCTTTGATATTATACCCAACAATATACAAAAATGATTGTTCGTGAATCATTTGGGAAACTATTGATGTGTACCAATACCTACAACGTTAAGCGTCATAATTCGCGGACTTCGTGGCGGAGTTTAATATCGGATACGTGAGTATGCGGCTTAACCATGACTGCCAGAAGTGGCGGTAAATGGAGAAAAACTAAAAACGGGTATTTAAAAAAAATGCTACTTTTTCGTGTTATTACGGGTTTTGTGTATTATTATATTCTTCTAATATTTACTTTATTACGGTTTAGATTTTATATTTGGACTTCGATAATTGTAATTTGATTGGAATTTTGTGACCGGTTAAACTACGACTTGGCTATTTTATATATGGACTCAGATAAACATTGTGATTTCGTTACACTTTTGCTACAGAATAACGCAACTTGACTTAGCTATTTACGGGCCTCATTTCGTCTTAAAAAGGTTTGTTATAAAGGTTCTTTTAAATTAAACTCAAAAGTGTAGATAAGTGAAAAGTAAATGTCTGTCTCTTTATCTAACTTTATTTTAGATTACAATGAGTGAACCTGGACCATAGGGATTAAAACCGCCAAAAATAGCTAAGATTGTAAAAAACAACTAACGGAAGATATGAAAAGGATTCTTTTAAATGTCTACAGACATTTAGAAAGAACCTCACCTACTTACCCGTACAAAATGGCGTTGTATAAAACAATGGCCGCGATTATGGAATTGTCGATAGATGTTGTTAGCAAAGTTGTAAAAAATAGTGAGTAATGTGATTGACGGAATTTCCGACACTGTTATTGACAATGCGGCTGTAACAAAAGCTTTCATCATCACAGTCACTGATGATGACACTTCGGAGGAGAGTAGTGATAGTGACAGTCACTCCGATTCAACATTGTTAGTAGGATGGCTTTTTGTCATAAAAAATTGTTCCCACACTATTACCTAATACTTATTTATATTGAGTTCGTAATTATTTCGCGAAAGATATATTTGGTCGATTAAAGTTAATACTATTCCCATCGGTCCCATCACTATTTTCATAGACAACAAATGCGATTGCCGGTCCGCCATATTTGTTTACCTTTTTTTCTTTTTCTATTGACTCTGAATATAGACAAGTTGCCAATCGCTAACGCTTAGTAGCGTATCGTAGTTTTCCCTCTCTGTCACTCTTTCATATTAGTGCGACAAAGACAGTTAGCTGCCTTTCGTTACGATTAAGCGCTAGCGATTGGCAACTTGTCTAATAGGGTGGATCGAATAATTTTTTTTTCGATTTTCGAAATGAGCTAGTTCTAAATCGATGCTCCATAATAAAGTAAATGAAAAACATTATGGTCAATTCTTAATATTCGTACATCTTGTCTTGTACTGCCCCAAGACCACTGAAAATATGAAAATTTTGAGAATTATAGACAGACCTAATTCGGTGTTTAAGGCCATTAAAAGAAAATAAAAATATTCAAATCATCTATTTATTATTAAAAAAGATACAAATAATCTAGTAGTACACATTTCTTGCAATTAACATGACTTTTTATCTTAGAAAATACCTTGGAGAATTCTCAAAATTTCGCACGCTTACATTAGTTTGTAATCTCTCTTTGTGTTAAATACCAGCATTATTTTCCGCGATTCTAGCCTAGTCTTTATAACTATTATCAGACGCAGACTACAACGATACAGCAAAATTATAGTTATCTTTGACAAAATGTGGCCCACAGATTACAATATGGTTGATGTTTGACAGGCTTAGGGCAGTATTAAAACTAAAAAATTTTAAAAAATAAGTTAATTTCCTTTTAAAATAATAAGCAGAGCATCTACTTTTCACTAGCCCATTACGTTTGAAATAAAAAAAAAAAACTCATACAACCGCGATCCACCCTATTGTCTAAGCACCCTGATGTCTTTAAGTATCCAGTAAACGCTACTTGTCAACTTGTGGTAACACTGTGTTACGTTGTCAATTGCCTAGGGCCGTGCTCCTTGAATATTGCGCAAACGCAAAGCACTTTTCTCGTTCATTGCGATGAAGCAAGTTTCAATGTACCAAGCTACCAAGCTTGTTTGGGGTGACACCTCAGTATTAAACGTAAAAATAACTAATTTTAGCTAGGCAATTTTAAATTTCGTAACTACCTTTTTCTCGTCTCCCTGAATTACAGCACAGGCTTTTTTGTAACTATGAAATTTTTTGTTTGCTGTCGACCCGTCGGTAGCAAATGTAGCAATGCACAGAGGAGAAGTTTCATAAGTTACGAAACTTCTATGGAGTATGTTCTTGGCAATTAAATTTTTACAAGCAATCTAATCATGTCAAAACCCTCGTATATACATACATCATGCATCTTTAAGGTATATCTTATGCCTTGTTTATTGAATTGTGAAATACAATATTCTTCATAATACTTTTTTAATAAGTGCTTATGGAAACATTCTCAATTAGAACTTACTTTTAAATTCTCTTGAAAATTCTCGGAAATTTATATTCCCGCAATTTTAAAAATGTTCTGCAACTTGTACATTGCTAAATCTTTTGGAATTTTTGATTTTCTTTACACGCAAAATGGCAATTTAAATAACACACAGCTTGGCGGAGCCATTAATGATTACGTCACGGTCCATATGGCGATCTCGCGTTGGCTGACACTTGAATCCTAAATGGCTGATATGTAGGCAGATGTTTATGTTCAAAAAATATGACGATAAAGTGAACTTTCTTTTTTAAAGAAAGCTCGAGTGTAATGCTTGCTTCTCAGTAGGTACTTTGGCTTTGTAAGTTTTATTTTAAAACTATCAGTGTGTAACTAAGTATGAGTTAAATATTAATAATTTTCATATATAGGTGATATGAACTAGTTACATCTCGTATAAATACCTACTCGTAAGTATATAGTAAAGTAATCATAATAAAATTGTACGAACTGTAATTATATGATATTGTGCCCGTCACGACTTCAAATTCGGCAAATAATATTATTATAAGTACTTAGAGAAATAAGACATAAAATAGTTATTACCAATATCACGTAACAAGGAATAAAAATACTCGAGTAGGTACTGAGAATGTTTTCAAAATTGCGTGCCTTTACCTCATGAAAGAAAGTTGCCAGCCAGGTTTTTTGGCAGCCCATTATAATTATATGCCCTTTATAAACCGGTTACGTGCCTATATAAGTTCGACATCTGCTATATTCGCACGTATAAAAAATATACAGAGAAATTTAAATTGCTAACTTTTAATGAAAATCGAGTAAGGTTAATACCTTACCGGTTCGGTTATGGTATCAAATTGAACGTGGTTTAAAATTAAAATGGAATCTACATTTTGACCCATGGATCAACTAAACAGCAGAATTATTTAGCTAGGTATCTGTGTATAAGTATAACAATAATTCGAAATTAAATAGTTTGTAGAACAGGTCACAATATACATAACTAGTTATGTATGTACCTACATATTAAAAAGACAATAAAGAACAATCATCAAAACGGTATCTCCGTTTCGATATAATTGTAGAATATAAGACTCTGAAAAGATATTTGCATTCGTTTTGCATACGACTGATATATTTTAAAAATATAAATATACCAATGAGCGACTCGTTGGGGTCAAGATAAGGCGACCCTAAGGGTCTCACCAAACCAATCGACGCGGAGTCGGCTTTCGCCGAGTGTTTTACACCACACTATTCGCATTTAGCCGATCGACCGTCTCCGCGGTTGAACACCTGCGTTAAGCAGTCTCACCCTCCTTACGGCCGCAGAAACGCTCGATCGGCTGCGATTTGCTACCGCAACAGTTGTAAAGCGGCGGTCGGCTCTCCCGTGCTCCGTCCTGCCGTCGAGACGTCAGACAGCACGCGTACAGCCGCTGAGTCCGACGAACAGATAGATAGAACAGCGGGTGATCGGCAATCGTAAATCTCATTTTTGGAGACTAGTTGTTAGTAACTAGTTTGAAATTGAACAGACGTGTATGATTACGACAGTATTACTTCGTGTTGTCAGATCTATTGCAGATTTTAATGTGGGTAATAAATCAAATGAATAAATACAAACGCATCAGTAGCTACTTCGGCCGTCATCGGCTCTTTTCGGCCGCCGTCAGCTATGTTCGGCCGTCGAAGACGCTGAACGGCTTCCGCCAGCTCTGACCGGTCCTTATCGTAGGTACTCGGCCGTGATCGGAGCTGTTCAACTCTTTCCGGCACCGTACGGCGGTATTAGGAGATTTAGGAATGCGAACGTGTGCGTTAGGCTGCAAACGGGGTCGTACGAATGCGAACAGCTTTACGGCAAAACGCCGTTTTCCCGTCGAAAGACGTCGTTTCGCGTGGGCCGAGCCGATTTACGATGTCCTCGCTCTTACTGCGTTGACATAAAGCTTTTTCCGTACGCGATTAGCCGAAACGGCGTCGACTAGTTTGGTGAGACCCTAACACGAATCCGTGCCAGTGGCCCAAAACCGTTTCACCGCCAGATACGGCGTGGCACCGTTATTATCAAACATACCTATTTGTTTGATTTTCGAATCAGCTCCCGTGATTTTGTGTGTGGCAACAAGGTTTATTTAACATTAGATGACGAATTAAACAGTAGCAAATAGGCAAGAGATAAGAAAAACAGTTTAAACAAATTATTATTGCATTAATAAATAGGTCGATAGGCAAGCTATGGCTATAACTATATTGTAAATGTATTAAATGGTTTATCTTGTTTTATTGATTTTTTTCACAATCTCATAAAGTCAATATAGATACCTATACCTAACTACCTAGCGAATAAAAAAGTCGTGTAGAGTAACTAGTATAACTAGGTACCTACATATGTATAAACGATAACCACGTACATAACCATTAAAACTGAGCTCAATTAGTACAGTACACACGGTTATTTTGTTAAATTGGTTTACACAAGTCATTGCTGCATCATTCTCATAAATTTTAATTAATTATTATAATGTCAGTCATATACATATAAAAGCTAATTGATAATAACTAATGCGAAGACAGCGAAAAGTAGAAAAAAATACTGTTTCACAATCCATTTGTAAATTAACACATCAGGGTTAACTAATTAGTCTATAAAGTGTTTAACCCACGTTAGAAGCCCCGCCTAACCCTGGATTGTACAAGAACCTACCTACCTAAAAGCCACATTTATATTTCTGTGGCCCCAATGAAAAAGGGCATTGTTAACGTTTATAGGCAGTGTTTAAAGGGCATTAAACAGAATAAGTATGTACCTATGCCTATGCACTTGTATTAAACTTATACCCTTTTTACACTAGGGCCGCAGATTTATTATAAAACTTACATGTATCCTCAGCCTCACGAACAACTCAGTCGACTTTTTACTCCACTTGTTGGAATCCAAAACAAAACATACTTATGTAAAACAGGACACAAGTGGCTTTCAAGTCACAACTAAAAATACTTTAGACGTCGAGTTGAGTGTCTTATTTTTGAACAAAGACTAGATAACCTTACTTGGCCTAACCAGAATCTTGGTAAGAACATGGACGTTGTCTGTCTGCAGGTTATCTGAGGCTGTCATCGTGTGGGTCGTGGTGCCGTGGCCAAACGAGGGGCGACCTCAGAACGCCGTATAAGGCAATGTGTGGTGTTGTAACCGGTGTAGGCAAAAAGTTAGCTTGGAAGTGTTTTTTATGGTGCTTAGGAACGGGTCACTAAAATGGAAGCGGTTCTTTCGTATCTGCACGTGAATATTTGTATACTCTGTCAATCTTTGACAGTATAAAAAGTGACCAGTTAAAATTTTCTGTGGACAGCCAACTCTTCGCGTCTACATTATTCACAAATAAGACGCAATCTTACGCCAAATCTTTCACGTGAACAAGTTGTCATTACCTCTCAGACAGATCCAGTCTGTGGCATTCAAAGCAAATCTGAAGAAGACGTGGCTCTCCAATCAATGGTGATGTGTTGCGATTTCGTTCATTACTCACATTTTTATATTAATCATGGTATTATATATAATATGTGTATAATATTTATGTACGTTATTATGTATTCTATGTATTTTATAATATTTTTTTTACTTTAATTAGTTTACGGATAGTGTAAGTTAATTCATATTTGTGCATCTTGTCAGTTTGTCTATCTAAATTTTTATAAGTATCGACTCAGTTTCTCAAAGGTTTGCTGGAAGAGATCCCTTATATGGATAAGTTCGCCTATGTATCTATATCTATGTATAATTGTGTTATAACATGTTTGGTGTACAATAAAGTGATTTATTACTACTACTACTATTATTTGAATTTGCCGTTTTTTTCTATTGATAGATTGTTGAATAGAGTATATTTTTTAAATTTTTAGGTTAGATTAGCGACGTTAGTATCCTGACAGAGCTTAGCTGACAATATGACCTATTTTATAATAATCAGATCATGCTCCATATTCTCCGTAATTGCCAATTTACCACCTCCTACTACAAAAGGTCATATAAATAGCTACATATTTACGTGCTGTTTACACGATTAATCTGAGAAATGTTTACATTTCTATTGACCTGTTATACTAATACATATAAGTGTAAATACAAAAGTATATTTTAATAACAACCACACGTGTGCAGTTTCTAAGTAATAAACTATAACATTCAATAACAAGGTGCAAAGCTAATGGTGCAACGATAGAATTAGCGAAGTAAGTACTTACCTACATAGTACTTCTAGGAACTTGTATAGCTTTCTCATTTTACATTGCAAGTACCTACTAGTGTCAGATTACAATGCGTAGGTACCTAATGTACCAATGCAATCTCAAGCTTTTATAGATAAGGTAGATACTAACATAACCGAAGTTGGTTGGTACTATTTGAAATTTGCAAAATAAAAAATTAGGTACCTACTGACATTTGATTCATGGAAGTCTTGATTGCTTACTTGCCATTGTTAATATTTCTTTGAAACATTGTAGACCTTTTTATTCAAAATATAGCGGAATTTGTATTAGGACTTTGAAGACATAAAGGTGATAATGATAATATTATCAATGTATGGGTTGGGTTTGTATCACACGTGTAGGGTAAGCATGTCAAAGTAGTTACTTACATACATACCAGTGAGAGCAAATAGATGGCGGTGCCTTTTTCAATGGGTATGCGGCCTAAAACCTCCTAAATAAACTTCTAAGAATGGTGAGGTCTGCATTCCAATACATCGACAAAGAAAAGGTTCACTTCCGACAGGTTTTGTTTCATGTGTTTGTTGCATCAGGTTGTAAACTAATGACCGTCAGATTCATGGTACCTATACTTCCTATAATTAGTATATTATATAAAGATAATTACAATGTTTTCCTAAGTTGCATTTATGTTGCATTTACTATGTATTATAATGAGACATCGTATCTGTTATTATTAGTTATATAGGAATAATTAGACCAGCGACACAGAATATATAAAGTACAGAAGCTTCACTGCTTTGATGTTCACAAATGCCGGCTTTTTATGTACCTACACAATTATTATTACCAAACAAAACGGCGCGCAAGGCGACGCGAGCAGCTGAAATGGGCCGTATTGCGTGGCGGAAAGGTCGCTTATAAGCCGCACGCCGTCGAAAACAGGGTTGTCAATTATTGAAAACTAATAAAATAACTAACGGCGCTATGAGGCGTCTGACAAATACATTACTGCAATGATATCTACGGCGTTAATAGCATTCGTCTTGATTCAACAATTTAGTTCATGCGTGATTATAGAATTTACCTACGCATTTCATACACGTGATTCAAAAATAATTGTCTCAACTCGGTCGGCACCTTCTTTGTGCTTCGGCCGCGGGTGCCCGGGCGGCATTGTTTGAGGTGTGAGTAAGATAGCAATACGACTTCGCTAACTTTAGGTGAATATCCATCCGAATAATCCTGATAATAACACGAACATTCTAAAAATATTTGTAGACAGTATGTGAGGTGTGCAGAAATTAATATATCTGCTTAATGCATTTAAAAATAAAGAATTACGTTAGGTACCTACGCATTCATTACAAAAGCAGCATAAATAAGTAATGGTTTAATTTAATCACAATCGTAAGGCAGACGTAACACGGCATTTTCTCTTATATGTACCAGTGTACCTACTTGATATTATGGGAATAAAGTCAGACAACCAAATAATATGTTAGGACAAAAGGCGCGAAATTCAATAAAAGTATGAGAGAACGAAGTTTTTTACATCATTTAAATGTGCCGCTTTTTTACTGACTAATTTGTCCGAAAATAAACCGTTTTGTCTGTAATTGACTTGAGTTTCTGAGAATTTAATTTACTACGAATGTAGGTAATAAATGTATTATTATGTTTCCTTATACTTTTTAGTATCTCTCTGACGCATCGGCTGTGCGAAAAACGCGTCATGATAATTAACATTATTATTATTGCAACATGCTGCTATGCAGTATATTTTCGGCATTTTCATTTAAGATGCACATGTATAAAATAATCCTAATATTTGCAAGCGATATATTTCGCGATACGTGACGAGCCAGCGTTGTAAATTTAAACGTGCGTTCCGAGACAGCGCGCGCCAACCATTGAATAGACCACGGAGACGGGGCGCTCTGCATGTACTTGTAGCCGCGCGACGGAATCGCGGAGTGACACCCCCTTGGCGATAGTGCAATACCGCGTAACTAACAAATTCAATTAGGGTAAATTTGAGTCTCAATTGTTTGATATTTGAACTCTATCTGCTTTGGTAGTTACGTGGTATTGCACTATACCCGACGAAATGCGATTTACTAATAACCAGGCCTGTAGACAAGAAAGGAGGTTAAGTTCATAAAGATAACTGGTTCAACTATTCCGCTGCACTTGACTCGAGAGTTGTGGATGCAGTAAAGTAGGTAGCTGTATGCTTAATTATAGATACGGAGATTACGTTTAAATAGTTTCATTTAGGAATAAACCGTTCAGAAGAATTCTTTCTGAAGCCCATTTTGATGGATGTATTTTTTGCCCAATAAATGAGCTGTTTTTTTTTCTAAAACTCCTATCATGATTAAGGAAAACGAAATGAAAAATAAGGTTTCTAAACGATCGTACCTATACCGTTTTATTTATGTTGCTATTGTCGATATAAGGTACTAATGGTAAAGTCCTTCACAACAGACTTGCTTATTGCTCCAAACCTCTCAATTTTAGGTATTTTAGAGCTAAAAAATGCAAGGCCGTACTAAAGGTAGGTGGTAATTCATAATACTAGGCACCTACAGTCCAGTCCTACATACATATTTTAGAGAGCAAACAAATGTGTAGGTATACTCCATTTCTAATACCATGGCCCGATATCACTGCAAAGTTTTATGTGGCATCGGGCTATGGTATTTGAAATGGAGTATAACTGTATACGTAATCAACTTTTAATACTTCAAAAAAATCAAGTTGAGCGTTAGCAATTGTTGTGTAACCTTAACTTTTGGCAAAGTATCAGACGAGCATATTGTACATAAAACAAAATGTAGGTGAGTGGGGACATTCGAGACGTTTCCAATACCGGCATCGACCCGCCGCAGCGGTTTACCCCACTAACCCCGGCGCTTCGGCGCCGATGCTACTAGTCCTTGTGGAGGCATTGCACTTATGATATCCCTAGTAGAAGGCGTGAGTGGCGAGCGTTCAGCGGTGACGAAGTGCCAGCGGTGTATAGAATCCAAGATATTTAGACGGCGTGGACTCACTTTAATATAGACGCCCGCCAAGCGGGGCAGGTTGATACACATCTTTTGACATTAATTTAAGGCTACGACTACTATTACTCGGAGCGGTGCTGGTGGTGCTGCAGATGCAAGCGCGAGCGTTCCTGCAGCCCACCGTACAGCACAGAGGCGGCAGACGGAGAGGTTTTTTTAGTGGGTAAACTCGGGGTCCCATCAGCCCGTAACGAGGAGTCCCACATAACCACCCGGGTCCGACCCCACACCCGGGTGGTATGAGTAACGCATTTTTCCTCTCCTTAAAAAAAAGGAGGACTCGTTCGGACGGGCGTACCTACAAGCCTGAGTCAAGCGTCCAAGGGAGAGGACTCGGAGGGCTTACCGATAATAGGTATCTTAAATATTATATTTCGATCCCTGTCACTCCAATTTCAAATGACACTAGGGTTCCCAGGAGTACTTTAATATACAGTATTGTACTGTATTTTACCTATATGTACCTACTTTACGATTTACGAGACTCATAAAGTGCGCTAAAATACTTTTTTTTAACTTATACCTAATCAGCAATGATCGGTTTTTTGGATTCTCCCGGCGGGTCTCCTATAATAACTTGAACAATAAACTTTAATTATATTGGCATATTTCTGTTTCATAAAATATGCTCTGGTGTGTATAATACAATAGTGTTAAACAAATTTTTATAGTCACACCCGTAATTTTGTTATACGCGAAATCCCGCTAGGGGGAATCCAAAAAACTGATCACTGCTAATCAGGGGCCTATTGCATAACAAATTACAACTAATAATATAAGCGGAAGTCTCTTTCTAGTAAGAGAGATAGAAAAGAGACTTCCGCTTGTAATAATAGTTGTAATTTGTTATGCAATAGGCCCCAGTAATATCCTATTACCTACCATCCAGGTCTACTACTGCGAACACCGAAGTTCGTAAATTTCAGGGATTTGTCTCACTTGCAACGAAGGAGTCTTTAGAGTGACAGAGCAAAATCCCCGAAATTTACAACCTTAGGTTTTCGCGGTAGGGGCCGCATATACTGTATTTTTTCTGTGTACTTTATTTTCTCACCCTTTAAACCGACATATAGTATATTTCAACACAATCTAACAACCCTACTTGACAGACGGTGTCAATACTTGATAAAGATATTAAACTCTTTGTCGAAGATCGAAGACGTTCTGTTTAAATATCGGAGTGTGAAATCAATCACACATAACCGACATTTTGTTTATTGGGGCTCGGATATCAAAGTTCCCAAGCGTCGATCTCTTTGAAGTCGTATTGAATGGCTAATGGTCAACAAAGCCGGAGATTATCTTAATTATACGATCTACTATCAAGATTAGGATTTGATTTTACTACGTAGGTACGTCAAAGCGGTTATCCTCTAACCACTGTACGCCGTCAGCATAAAATATAATGCCAATTGTATTGTATAAGTATTTGTACTTTAGAACTTAAGATTAGTAAGGCGGGGTAAGATAGTTACGGTTTATTTGATGGGGTAAGACAAAAAATCGTCCTTCTAGCACAGCGTCTGCTGGTCAATGATATATAAGTAAAGATACGTTATACTCTAACAAAATGAGCGAAATAAATACTTCACATCATATCATACACCTACGATTTATTGACAGTTGACATACACCTATCTTCATACTTCAAATTGCGTAAAAGAGATGGCAAAATACATATACTCGTATTTAATAAATAAAAAAGAGACAACTAGCATTTGACAATTGCGCGTGCATTCTTAAGGTTGTTATTGATAAACATTGTTTTATCTTTGTTACTCTTGATCTTAAACAGCATATAAGCTTGTCTTTTTCTCGAAGTCAGTCAAAAACGTCAAAATGGCGTCCTATTTATTTTCAATAAATAGTAAAATTGAAAAAAATATATAATTCAGTTTAATTGCGCATGATGTGTGATGTTAAGGGCATTTTTGCATTTCATTTCGTAGTTTTCACTATGGTATAAAATAAAATTACATTTTAGGGCGCACTTCATGTGATTTGCGAGAACTCGGCAGTGGTACACACCTCTCGGTGGTCTGGTTAGAACTAAGAGCGATTGTTAGAATTATCACAATCTGCGCGCTTCAATTTTAGAGCCGGTGTAACACATCTTTAGTTATTATATCATTGCTGCTGGTAGCATTTTGTGATTAGAAAAACCGTTTCATCTTAATCCCCCCCCCCCCTTACCTTATGTAATAAGTAATAATACCTACCACATATTTTTATAAAAAAAATTGACCTAATGAAAGAGCCTTTAATTTGAAACATACCTAAACTAAACAGCTACTTTTAATTTCAATGACGGGCTACGCTCTTTACTAATTGGATTCATGACTATCGAAAACAAATACCAATACATGCCTACCAATGATATATAAGTAAAGATACGTTATACTCTAACAAAATGAGCGAAATAAATACTTCACATCATACACCTACAATTTATTGACAGTTGACATACGCCTATCTTCATATTTCAAAATGCGTAAAAGAGATGGCAAAATACATATACTCGTATTTTATAAATAAAAAAGAGACAACTAGCATTTGACAATCGCGCGTGCATTCCTTTATTGATAAACATTGTTTTATCTTTGTTACTTTCAATTTTAAACCGCATAAGCTTGTCTTTTTCTCTAAGTCAGTCAAAATCGTCAAAATAGCGTCCTATTTATTATCAATAAATAATAATAATATATAATAAAATGGAAAAAAATATAATAATTCAATTAACTACGCATGATGTGTGATGTTAAGGGCATTTTGGCATTTTATTTTGTGGTTTTCACTATTGTATAACATAAAATGACATTTTAGGGCGCAGTTCATGTGATTTGCGAGAACTCGGCAGTGGTACACACCTCTCGGTGGTCTGGGTAGGACTAAGAGCGATTGTTAGAATTATCACAATCTGAGCGCTTCAATTTTAGAGCCGGTGTAGCATATCTTTACTTATTATATCATTGATGCCTACATGAACATCGCACGAAAACAAAAAAAAACACAATTGGCTATATTGTTTCCTGAAGGTATGAATATTATATTTTTCCCTGATAGTAGTCGTCCTAAGGTTCAAGAAAATGCAGCTCTTTTATTTTCATAAAATATTAATAATCTTTTTTTAAGTGAGTTAGATGACGTTTGTGCAGTTTTATGGACGAATAGAGCTTAATGCAATCAGTACAATGAAATAGGAAAAAAATCTGTCCATGTCAATCTGTCACTCGTGTCATTCTATTTTTTTTTTCTATTTCATAATACTTGTTGCAGACGAAAGCATTACCTAGGTTCTGTTCAGCCATAAAACACTTAAAAAAGATTGTTAAGAAATTATAGGATAATGAAAGAGCCATTAATTTGAAACATACCCAAACTAAACAGCTACTTTTAATTCCAATGACGGGCTACGCTCTTTACTAATTGGATTCATGACTATCGAAAACAAATACCAATACATGCCTACATGAACATCGCACGAAAACAAAAAAAAAACACAATTGGCTATATTGTTTCCTGAAGGTATGAATATTATATTTTTCCCTGATAGTAGTCGTCCTAAGGTTCAAGAAAATGCAGCTCTTTTATTTTTATTTCCTATAAAATATTACCTAATAATCTTTTTTTAAGTGAGTTAGATGACGTTTGTGCAGTTTTATGGACGAATAGAGCTTAATGCAATCAGTACAATGAAATAGGAAAAAAATCTGTCAATGTCAATCTGTCACTCGTGTCATTCTATTTTTTTTTTCTATTTCATAATACTTATTGCAGACGAAAGCATTAGGTTCTGTTCAGCCATAAAACACTTAAAAAAGATTGTTAAGAAATTATAGGACATAAAAGAGCCGCATTTTCTTGAACCATAAGACAATATCTATCAGGGAAAAATATAATATTCATATCTTCAGAAAACTTTACAAAGGCAATTATGTTTTAAGTTGTAAGACGTTATTAAATTTGATGTCACAATCCACTACATACTCTGTGGTGCAAACGTAGCTGGGGAGATTCAAATTTAGAATTTTATATCAGTCCCGCGCTTGTTTTTTTTTTCATTTCTCTGGGAGATGTCACTAACCGGCCAGCGTGAATGGGCTGCCGCGAATAGAACTGGCATAATATTATAATAGAACTAGCATAATTAATTAATTCATGTTGGCAATTTATTCCTCGTAAGTAAGTTTCCTGGTAGCTACTGAGTGTACTGGGCTGTATAAAACGAGAAGTGACTTTTCAAAATGACCGATTTAATAAATTCTTAAATGAATGAGCCTTTTTTGAATAAATTTTCATGTAAACAGCTTGTTTTCACATAATTTTATATTTAGTTAAGTCTTTGATGAATCTTTTACAGTATTTGTTTCAATTTACATATTTCATGAATTCAAAACTTTTCTGTAAGTACAGAAACAAATGCTCACCTACATAATTTTCATAAATTAAAACGGACATGACTGTTTTTATGGAATCTCCGTACGCTTAACTATTCGAAATAAGAAATGTGTGTAACGGTTTCAAAACGTGACATTTAAGTAATATTTCACATAGCGCCCGGCACTTTACGAGTGGACCCAAAATAGATCAATGTTTGTATATTTTTTGTAGAAAGCAGGTGCCATACCAAACCATAGAGCAGTATCGTGCAGGTAGAGTAACCTTACCCACTTCCTTCATAAAAAGTTATAAAAGGAGGCGTAAACCGTAAATTATCTTTATGAATAGGTGTTTTAAACTGGTATGATCTTGAGCAAGCTAATTATGGGCTTAGTTATGTACCTATAAAGAAACTATAACCTTTTACAAATGTAAACAAATATTGGTTACAAAAAGTTATTTATAAATATAAGTATCATATTCATACTTAAATATTGTATTGTTTAAAAAGTATTGTATATTTTAAGAAATCTAATAATAGGGATAAATGCCCATGTAATATTTTCATTTCAGTATGTAATGTCAATAATAATGATGTTTTTATGAATGATACAATTGTGTAGAATACCCATTCTAATAAACGAACACCAATAGTCTGATCTATTGGGAAGACAACTTTTGATACACTTTTTTTTATTTAGATCCGTCCATATCTTAAATCAATTTAATAGAAAGCTTTCTTTACTTCTTTTTATTTATAAAAAAAATACATCCTCACATTTTTAATTGGATGGTGCTGTAGAAATAAAATTAACGTTCTTTTACTCGTAGTCAATTGATGATAGAAAAACACTTATAACGAACTGAGTTTGACGGCTATGGAACCTTTTTTTAATAGGCAATTAGAGTTTGTGCGTAAACAAAAGGCGTCTAACATCAATACACGCCCATATATCTCACGTGCCTTCAGTTTCCGAACAGACCCTACTAAACGAAGGTGTTTTGGAAGAACTGCTTTGTTGATAGAAATTAGAGTTATTGTAAATGGGCACGTAATAAATGTTTCGAATTTTGATAGTCATGTTTTTTTAAAGTCTCTTGTAAGTGTTTTGAATAGGCGAAACTGGTTCGTTGTTAGAAATGCTTTATTGGTGCGAGCGAGAGGGAAATAAAGGAAGCTCACACAACCAGCTCATGGTAACACACGGCAGTGGCAACATCGGCGTGGGTGACTCAGGGGTGTCGAGATGTGTATGTAAACTGTTTTTACCCAATGACTTAAGCTACTTTAAAATATATATTATTATGGCATCGGCTATAAAAAAATCCACATCAAATATACTCGCAAAAAAATTATAACGGAATATAAATATATTTTATAAATACCACCTCTTTTAGTACAGAATGATGCCATAGAAAAGGCTGCTACTTACCTGAAACAATAGAAATAATTTATAAACATCATATTCAAATCTATACAAACACAAACGATTGTTAATCGAAAAACACATTTAGCGAACTGATGCTATGAAACATTATGTTAGTTAATTCCTAAAAAAAACTCGAAAATAATTCTGTATTGATATGAGTACCTACCTAATTAGTAGATATCGTACATAATACCTATAGGCATTTGCAGTACAGTATTTTTGCGCTATAAATATCTGTAGGTATTCCTAATTCTAGCTGAAATTATTTAATTTATAATCTTAAATAATCGTCTCCTCTGATATCCATTTTCTGGCCATTATTTCGACTATTCTGAACCGAAATTGCTACACTCGTTGTTACGGTATATTAACTAGACATTAAATATAGGTACCGATGTTTATATTAGGCTACTCTTAATTACCTACCTGTTTTATTGATAACCGTTTAAATTAGAGGTATACCTCTTTAAGCAGTTTAAATTATAACGACATTTTAATCTTCCATTAAATTAACACTTAATTTGCAATCCATTTTAATCCAAAATGACATTTGTTTAACTTGTACACGTTAAGAAATAAAAACTAGTAACTGAAAGCAAAAGTGTCAGCTGTATTAGTGTAGGCTGAGTCCACTTAAGCCACAGTAAACGAAAACCGAACAGTACACATGCATCAGATGGTCTACCGCCAACTTCGAAAACCGTAAAGAGCATAATACTCGTATGTCTGTCATGAAACTCATGAAGGCGAAGCAAGAAATAATAATTAATAATATTAATATAACGTCGTTGCGCCTGTATAAACCGCTATGAGCTGGATTTTAATTAATTAAATGAATACCCTTTGTATGTTGTTGCTAGGTTACTATTTCAAAGTCATAAATCAAACACAGCAAATTTTGTAGGGGTTTAATATCTCAACAAATGGGCTTCGTCGTCGGTCTAGAAGGGAATCAAGGGAGTAACAAAATGAGAGAGGAATCGCGCGGATTTCTCAACATAGATACTTAATTGAGAAAGTTTTCGAATTGTTGTAGTTTTTAATAAAAAGTACGCAATATGTATGTGACACTAGTATAAGTTATACAAAGTATAATTAAAGTATAATTTATACAAAGCCATTAAGAGAGGCTTATTGCATATTTTTCATGGACGTTTAATTGTTATATAATATAATGTAGTTTTGATTTAAACGTCATTATGACGTCCATAAATCATGCATTAATCATTAATATACGGTCTATTCATCCTTAGTTTCCTTATCTAGGAAACAACTTTCTAACCTAAAAGTTCCCGTTTCCTGTTGTAAACTGCTATTTCCTTGATTAAAAATTAAGCAATTTAGTTACTAATCACCACGGCTGGACTGCACAAATACGGACTCAGGTATTTTAGTATAGGCAAATATGGCAGTTTACAACAGAAAACGTATACTTTTAGGTTAGAAAGTTGTTTACTGGATAAGACAACTAAGGATGAATGGGCTTTATGTATCTACATCTTTCTAGTATTTATGAATAAGGAGGCAAGTATCTACTCGTAGCTTTTCCTTTTCTAGGAATCACATTTGTTAATAGGTTTACTGATTCAGTAACTATTTACTGCGTATACAGTAGTGCATTAACATACGGCCTTTGACGCCTAATTTGACCATCAGCCCGCCTACATGCTATTTACACTACACGTTACTCAACTAAGTAGTACATATCTTTAAACTTAACAAAGACTACCCGCTGTGTTGGTTTTTGCAGGCACTTAGAGAAACAAAGATGTTGAATTTTCACAAAGGCTTTCACATTGATTATACACCATCAGCCTATGTTAGTCCACTACTGGACATAGGACATGGATGCATTTATGAGGTAAATGCGTTTAACCAGAGGGCTAGCGGATTAACGATCGCAGTAGCATGTACACTATGATGATGCTGCTGCTCATCATCAATTTTAGATGAATTAATTTTCAGTGACATTTTAATCCCTTAATCGACTCTTACACGGGAAGAGAAATAGCTTCACGTCGGAGTCATGTGTTTATATTATTTCTTGATTAGGTAGGTAATAGGTAGATAGTAAATAATAGAGTAGTAATATCACTATCACTACAAAATAAAGTCTCTTTTTCTGTCCCTATGCGCTTAAATCTTTAAAACTACGCAACGGATTTTGATGAGATTTTTTTAATAGGTAGAGTAATTCAAGAAGAAGGTTTTTATGTAGGTATAGTAACCGTGCGAAGCCGGGGCGGGTCGCTAGTATCTTTACATCAGTGCGACTGAAACAAACATTTCAATGATAGTTTTAAACAACATATTTAATTTTTATCACAGGTTGTAAAACGAATTCTTTACGAAGATTCTATCTATTAATAACCATTTTACATACATTTACGATAACGCTTAAACCATCATTGGTATTGTTAGTTATAAGAAAAGTGTAGTAGAATTTAATTTAAAATATAACAAATATCTTGATTGATGTCACTCAGCGCCGGTGTTATTTTTGTTTAATTAGTAAATCATTTGAACCAATTTTTGGTACAAGTTAATCATCGTCTACACACGGCGTTAGTGACATCATTCAACCATTCGTTCAGTTACAATTAGTCATTCGCAAAGGTTATATAAGCTTGGTTTTATTTAATTCTGTCTCTTTTGGCTGTTGAAATTTGAACAATAAACATCACTTGAATGAGTTCGTGCTTTTGAGTATTCGTCCAGTTTTTATCCTATTAATATATCAGAAGTGCTCGTTATTGAATTAGTATCACGCGCTAGTACCGCTTCGTATCCTAGTTTTGACAAACGCATTGAAAATGAGTAGTCGATCTGAGCGGTTGAGATCCGGACGTCGACGTAGCATCGATAGCATAGCAGAAGCGGAAGAAGTCACGGTTCCACCCGCTAAAAGGCCTCGAAAATCACGGCTACCCAACAACAAAGAACGACTAGATCGGTTGGAGAACATGCTGGAACAATTACTTGAACAAGGAAGGAGCAACACACGGGAATCTGTTACAGCAGGTACGTCAAGTGAGATTAATCGTAACCCTCCTGTGATTGAAAGTGAAATTGCCACGTGTCAATCTAATGCAACTCCAAACAATGCGGTGGCTTCGACCACGTGTGTTACACCTTTAATACCCCAGATCTGCGATTTAAACACGTCTGTTCTAGCTGCAGATAAATTAGTACCAAGTATGCCTATCCAGGGCTCTCAGCCAATTGAAAACAATGCTTCGAAAGGCAATGAAAGTAGCCCGTCTATCTTAGATTTTGGGAATAATGTTAGGTTCATTGGGAAGCCCGATAACGTGCCCAAATTTGATGGTAATTCCAACACTTTTTCTGTTCACGCATGGCTACATCGGCTGGAGTCGCTCGCAAATATCTACGGCTGGAACGAGAAGACTCTCATCTACCACATGACTGCAAGTTTAGAAGGCAACGCTCTACTGTGGTTCGGGCATCTGCAAGACATCACACTTTCCTGGACGGAATGGAAGAAAAAGCTGGTGGATTTCTTCCCGGCCGGACGGGGTCTGGCGGCCAAGCTACACGACCTGGTGACAGTCAACAGACGCAAGGATGAACGGGTAATTGATTTCTATTATAAGAAACTTTCCCAAGGTAAATTATGTCAGCTTAATGATGATATGATATGTGATGTCATTATTTTTACCTTAGGTGACCCATTGTTAAAGGCCGGAGCTCGTGGTACAGGGTGTAGGGATACGCGTAGCTTATTGACTTATTTAACTGATTCGGCTAACGACTTGCCAGCTCCCGCCAAAACTATTGAGCCCATTAGTGATAACAGACCAAAATGTTTCACGTGTAGTCGAAGGGGTCATGTGTCCTCGCAATGTAGAAATAATTTTCGTTGTGGGGTTTGCAGTAAGCTAGGGCATAAAACCGAAAATTGCAATATGTCAAAAAAATGCACTCATTGTAATAAAGCAGGTCATACTCGAGAGGAATGCTATAGTTTAAAGCAAAGAATAGGTTCCTCTGCTACCTGCACCAATAGTGCAAAGCCTGAAGATAACCGCGATAAAAAATCTAAAATGTACAATATTAGACCAATAGATGAGGGTGACCGCAAATATCACAAGACAGGCGTCGCCAACGGACATAATTTGACCGCATATATCGATTTAGGTAGTGCTTGTAATACTATCACCTTATCAGCAGCGAATAAGATTTCACTATCATTCAAAGCACAATCAAGTACCAGTATAAAGGGATATGGTGGTCAAATTATAACTCCTCTTGGCGAAGGTGTACTAAATCTCGGGGTAGATGGAGTATTTGTTAACACTTCAGTTCTCATAGTACGGGATGAGTTACAAGAAACTGATATGATTGTTGGTCGTGCATTTAGTGAAATGCCTGGAGTTTGCTTGACTAAAACTACTGAATCTTTAACATTCACTAGGACGAACGATCCAACCACTCCAACCGACCAAGAGCTTCCATTTGCTTGCGCTGAAGTTTCTATTTCGAAAATTGAGCTTAAAATTCCTCATGATACGGTGATAGTTCAAGGCTTAAATCGAATCATCGTTTATACTGACGAAAATGTTGATACGGACACCGTACAGGTTCAGCGTTCTGAACATAGGGAGTTAGGTAAAGAAGTAGATATTCCAGAACAAACAACAGAAGTATGCGGTAATGTAGGTTACCTAAACGTGTTTAATTTACAAAGTCAACCGCTTACAATGTACTCACAACGTTGTATAGCTCGAGGGCAAGTAGTAGACCCAATAGAAAGCAAACAAACTGTCTTGGATGGTAACGATATTTCCCGGTTAGATAGCATATTACAGAAATATAGTCATTGCTTTGATGATTACTCTGGACCAAGAGTAGCTGAATGTAACGTAGAAATGAAAATTGAACTAACAACTGACGTCCCTTTTTATTATAGACCATACCGAATGTCCCTTAAGGAACAAGAGGTAGTTCGAAACATGGTACAAGACCTTATTGATAAAGATGTGATTGAACCCAGTAACTCCCCATACGCTAGCCCAGTCATATTAGTGGCAAAAAAATCCGGCGAATATAGAATGTGTGTGGATTACCGTCAACTAAATAAAATCACAAAGAAGGATCGATATCCACTACCGGTAATACAGGATCAGTTGGATAGGTTAAGTGGGGATAAATTTTTTACAAAGTTAGATTTAGCAGCAGGGTATCACCAAATCAAAATGCATCCCGATAGCAGACAATACACTAGCTTTGTAACCCCATTTGGTCAATTCCAGTATAAAAAAATGCCTTTTGGATTAGCCAACGGTCCAGCGGTTTTTCAAAGGGCCATGAATATGATGTTAGACCAATCTAGATTTGATTTCGCGACGGCATATATTGACGACATTTTACTAGCTTCAAAATCTGTTACAGATGCGTTCAACCACCTTGAGAAAACCTTAGAACTTGTAAGTCAGTTTGGACTCGTATTGCGACGTAATAAGTGTTCATTTTTAAAGTCCAGCATAGATTATCTAGGGCATATAATATCAGAAGGTGAAATTAGGCCGTCACCAGACAAAGTAGAAGCATTGAGCCAGTTTAAAGTCCCCTCAAATGTACACGACTTAAGGAGGTTTATTGGTCTTGCCAGTTACTTCAGAAAATTTATTATGTCATTTGCCAGTCGCACCTCACCACTCTCTATGTTATTGAAAAAAGATCAGCCATGGCAATGGGGTGATGACCAGCAAAAAGCATTTTCAGACATTAAAACCTCCTTAACTCGTGAACCCGTGTTGGCTATATATAATCCGTCGTACGAAACGCAATTGCACACTGATGCATCCAGTCATGGAGTTGGTGGTATCTTGTTTCAGAAACAACCAGATAATTCTTTAAAACCAGTAGCGTATTTCAGTAAGCAAACCTCTGATACTGAAAAAAAATACCACTCCTATGAGTTGGAAGCCATGGCGGTAGTCCTAAGTATTAGAAAATTTAGAGTATATTTATTAGGACAAGCCTTTGTAGTGTACACAGACTGTCAAGCGCTTAGTACTACGTGGACTAAGAAAGACATGTTACCAAGGATAGGACGTTGGTGGCTTGAACTACAATGTTTTGATTTTTCGGTACGTTATAGGCCGGGAGTGCAAATGCAGCACGTTGACGCGCTCAGTCGCGATCCGCTTCCTTTACATCACATTACTGAAGAAAACTGGGTTACAGCTGTTCAGTGGGACGATCCGAAAATTCAAAACATTGTTAAAAATATAAAATCTCCCAATTACAAAGATATATATTTGGTAAAAGACAACATTTTGTATAAAAAAGTAGGTTCAGATTGTAGAATTGTTATACCTAAATCGGTTCGCTGGAGAGTAACAAAGATGTTTCATGATGACAATGGCCACTTAAATGAAAACAAAGTCATAGAACTTATTCAACGCGAATATTGGTTTGAGAAATTGCGGAAATTTGTAACAAAGTACGTCCGGTCGTGTATTTCATGCCAATTTGCAAAAAAGCCTCCAGGTAAACAACGTGGATACTTAAATCCTATTGAAAAAGGTAGCATTCCATGGCATACCTGGCATTTAGACCATTTAGGTCCTTTTTGTTTGTCTAAAAATAAAAATACCTATTTGTTAGTTCATCGACCGATCAACCGATGGATTCACAAAGTTTACCTGGTTGCAACCGGTACCAAATACTTGCTCCATACATGTCACTTCTACTATAAATCTACTTTCTAGAGCATTTGGGTATCCTACTCGCATTATTACCGACCGTGGAAAGGCTTTCACAAGTCATGAGTTCGAAAATTATTGCACAGTGAAGCACATACGCCATATTCTTAACGCGGTAGCATGCCCACGAGCCAACGGGCAAGTCGAACGCTTTAACCGTACGATTCTGCAATCTCTGATAGCTTATACTGGTGAAAATGATGATGATGACTGGGAGCAATATGTGCCGAAGGTCGAACGGGGAATTAACACCACTATTAACAGCACTACACAAAAGAGCCCCTTTGAATTGGTTTACGGTTTTAAACCTAGATTTGAAATTGATTTAACAAACAAAGACCAACCTAGTATTAATTTGCCTGAACTACGAGCTCAAGCCCAAAATAATACAGTACATGTTTCACAGAAAAGTAAGGCTAGGTATGATAAGAATAGATTACCTAGCATTAACTATAAAATAGGAGACTTAGTGCAAGTACAACGCAAGATAATAAAGAAAGGCCTTACTAGTGGTAAATTAGTCGATAAATATGCAGGACCCTATAAAGTTATAAAAGTGTATGGTAATGACCGCTATAGGGTTACATCTTTAAACACTCGTGGTAGAAAATATAACAATGTTATTGCAGCTGATAAAATGAAAAAGTTCGTTGTACAGTCTATGAGCGATGACGAAGATGAACTCCAATAAATGCTTGGTCAGTATTAAATAGGTTATCATAAATATTTATAATAAAACAACATTACAATTCGATTCCTTTATTTATATATTACAGTGTTTATAGGAGTTCAATCTTTAATTATGGTGAGCATATATGTAATCATGTCCTTATTTCATAATAATTAAGTACAGATCTGATCTGAGCTTGTAAATACTGTTGATAATTATTCATAGGTCACATATAATAATATGTCGTTATCACTATTTTCATAATTGATATGGTTAATAAAATGTAATCATAAAGTTAAGCATAAAGCATAATATGATACTAATGATTTTGAACACATACCTGGTGTTCAGCTGAAAAAAATAAATAAAATAAAACAGTTTGATTTACAGTCAATTTTAAAATAACATTAATACTTATTACCATCCTGGTGTGTCCGTTGGTAATATTTATAAAAAAAATATTATATGCAATTATACATAATATTTATATCTAATGGTGTGTTAAGCTGATTCTTGATTATCTATTGGATATATTGATCACAGTTGGGTGTGTCCCAATACGTATACATTAACTGTGTGTGTCCTGTAATGTCTACGTATAAAACAATAATTACAAATTAAAATGTACATATATCACGGGTGTGTCCCAATACGTATACATTAACTGTGTGTGTCCTGTAATGTCTACGTATAAAACAATCATCACAAATTAAAATCTACATATATCACGGGTGTGTCCCAATAGGTAATATACATTAACTGTATGTGTACTGTAACGTTTACGTAGGTACATATTAAATACAATGATTAAAAATGAAACTGTATTAGTTTTATTACGGGGCCGTAAATGGCAGGTCAGGAAAGGCCGGGCAGGAAGTATTTGTGTACCAAATTATGTAAAAATTCTTCATTAAGTATTTGTTTTCATTCACATCTCAATCTTATCATAACACATCACTTTCACTGGCACCAATGATGTTAACGTTCCACTTCACCATTTTTGTAAGTAGCACTGAGTTAAGATTGTACAGTGTAATTAATGTTCTCACAAATACTCATGTTCTAAATAAGATTGTGACTTAGTCAAAGTAATCGTGTGAATAATTATTTCATGCATTATAGTGTATTTAGCCATAATGATATTCATAAGCATTTTAGGTAAGTAGTACCCTCTAATACTGTTGTATTCTTAACCGTAAACAGAACTACCCTCATAAACAATGTTTGATGTAATATTCTATTATAAGTGTAATATATTTTTGTAATTACGAGGGCGTAATAATTATGTCAGGAAAAGCCGAATGTTAGTTATAAGAAAAGTGTAGTAGAATTTAATTTAAAATATAACAAATATCTTGATTGATGTCACTCAGCGCCGGTGTTATTTTTGTTTAATTAGTAAATCATTTGAACAAATTTTTGGTACAAGTTAATCATCGTCTAAACACGGCGTTAGTGACATCATTCAACCATTCGTTCAGTTACAATTAGTCATTCGCAAAGGTTATATAAGCTTGGTTTTATTTAATTCTGTCTCTTTTGGCTGTTGAAATTTGAACAATAAACATCACTTGAATGAGTTCGTGCTTTTGAGTATTCGTCCAGTTTTTATCCTATTAATAGTATGTAATATTTTGACTATTTTCAACTCCCACGCAAGGTACCGGTTAATATTAACCTCAAATATTGACTTAACTGTAGGTCAAGCCGCTTAGAATCGAATAGCCGCATAACAAATATTTGATTTCATAATAAATGGTCATAAAATTCATATACATGCCGTCATGGTGTCAGAATAAGATGTCGGTTGTATGGTAGTTTATTTAAAGTAGTCAGCTTTTATGTATGCACGAACACAGTCGAAAGGTCGTAGTTACAATAATATTGTGAAAAAGACTGGGATTTCGTGTTTTTGGAACATTAATTTTGCCGATTCAATCTTGCAAGATGTCAAAATTAGACGTTAATGATTAATTCGCACCGTTTTTATTTTTTTTTGGATGCCATTTATTCAGGAAAAGATGCACCATCTGCGGCCCTACCGCGAACTTCGGAATCCGCAAATTTCGAGGATTTTTCTCTCTCACTTTAATGACGCCTTTGTTGGACTGACAGAGACAAATCCCCGAAATTTACGAACTTCGGTGTTCGCTGTAGCGGGCCTGTTTTTAAGATGCCAAATTGTATTGACAATCGAGCAGTTCCATATATAACAGTACCGCATTTGACAAATCACTCCAGTAGCCGTAAGTCCGTAACATGACTTTGCTAGTATCGGTATCGTTAGGTTTTACTCTATACATAAAGCAGGCTATCGCGCTCGCTCCCATACGTTAGTGCGAGCGCGATAGAATGCATTACATATCGAGTAAAACCTAACGTATCCCTTACTTTCCAACTCATGGTACGGCTACAGTGGCCGTCTCAAAATGTCGCACTAATGTAGCATTAAGGACGAGCCCTACTTACGCAAGCGACCTGAATCGGCCGGCATAGGGCATGTGGGTCGCCTTGGTTAATGTCAACCGGCAAATTCTGGTTCGTCACTTCATTAATGGCTATTATCGTCTTGGATACGAAGTCCCTAGAGGGGAAAGTCGGGTTAATGTTATATGGTCCAATAGATGGAGCTATTTTCACATTAACCGCAATATTTAAGTCACATCTTTAATAATACACATGTATTTTATTTTTCATCATACTTGCTGTCTAATCGCGCCATTGCTTCAGGGACCGGAACCGCTTAACAAAATGAGGGTTTTTAAGCAGGTTAAAAATACCCAGTTATTGAGAAACCATAACAATCTGCTTAAGCTTATCAATAGACTATTCCTAAAACGGCTTAACCGAATGTTAGAATTAATTTGAATTAACTCTAAACCCTAACAATGTGTTTAAGCATTAAGCGGTTACAAACTGAACGCAAAACAAACTGATCCTTATCGTCGTAGTCACTGCATTCGTTTTTATTTGTAATAGCCGAGGATGAGGTTTCGAGTTAATCAAGTTAACTTCAAACCCTATCCTATTGGGGTTTTAAGCTAGCAATCACCACAAACAATATTGGTCTACAGGGCTCACGAATAAGGCTTATTTTAAATTAAAGTTTGTCGTAAAGAGCGTCGCCGCACGCGCCGAACGGCGGAGGCGGCGTTTGTCAAAGGAATCAAAAATATTGTAAAAATGGAACAAATTTGCACCCTACGGTCAAGTAATAGGTGTCATAACAGTCTGAGCTAAAATTCATTGCAATTGTATCGTTTCGAAAATTTGTTTGTTTACCTATGAAGTTCGTCACTTTTTTGCGAATCGTGGGATGTGAAGGGTGAAATTGAGTGTCTTCTGTCCATAATAGTAAAAATAAAAAGTTATTTAGGTACTGTGTTGTTTAATACGTACTTACAATGCCACCAACTAAGAAAGATGCCGTTCATAGGTATTTCATCTATGATGAAGTATCCAAAATTAGTTCGTAATCCATAGAGCTATAAATACTACATATTTAAGTAAAATAAACTATAAGTATCAACATGTGTAGGTAATTTAATGAATCATAAAAAAAGAATACCATAAATACCAAAAAAAGAATTTACATGAAGTAATGTGACGTTTTCAGACTAAAGGTATCACTTTGTCGCTTATCAATAAGGCGTTTTTTTTTCAATACCACGTCGGTGGCAAACAAGCATACGGCCCGCCTGATGGAAAGCAGTCACCGTAGCCTATGGGCGCCTGCAACCCCAGGGGTGTCACATGCGCGTTGCCGACCCAATAAAAACTTGTACACTCCTCTTTTGAAGAACCCCATACCTACTGTAGTCCAACGGGAAAACCTCGGCAGGGAGCTCATCCCACAGACGGACCGTCCGCGGGAGGAGTTCCTCTGAAACCGCACGGTGCGCGACCATTTAGGTTGCAAGGTGTGAGGATGAGCGCCCAGTCGGTGGCGAGCGGTACGATGATGAAAAGTGGACGTTGGCATCATGTCGAACAGTTCTTTGTCAGAGCACAGCCCATTGTACAGACGATAGAACACACATAAGGAGGCGAATCAGGCGAAGTCTCTCCTTAGACTTAAGGGTTCAATACCGCCTGTGAGTCTGGGATCGTCGACTATTCGGATAGCTCGTCTCTGAACCGAGTCAAAGGGTGCAAGCTGGTACACAGGTGCTCCTGCCCAAAGGTGACAGCAATACTCCATATGGGGTCTGACTTGCGACTTATATAACAGAAGTCTTTGCCCCGGAGTAAAGTATCCCCTCGCTTTATTGAGCACACCGAGCTTTTTGGATGCCAGCGTAGCTTTTCCCTCTAGGTGACATCGGAATTGTACGTCGTTGGAAATGTCGACTCCGAGGATCCCAATACTCCCTGACATGGTAAGAGCTGTGTCTTAGAACTTTGGAGCCACAGTAAATGGGGTTTTTTAGCGGTAAACGCGCAAACTTGTGTCTTTGTGAGGTTGAACCTGACTAGGTTATCCCGACCCCATAACGAGACTCTAGATAAAGTGTTCTCGATGTCAGACACAAGTTTTCCGCGACTTTCCAGTACCACAGAGCGAGGGATATTAGCACGGCCTGTGTAAAAAGTATCCCCAGTACTGTCATTCGCATAGCAATGGAGGTCGCCGATAGACAACATGTCATTGATATGCAGAAGGAACAGCGTTGGGGATAGCACAGAGCCTTGCGGGACGCCAGCGTTTATGTCCATGCTATCAGAGCAGCTACCATCTACTATGGCACGAATGCGTCTGCCGGACAAAAAGCTAGCTATCCATCTGCATAATCCCTCGGGCAGTCCATAAGATGGCAACTTCGACAAAAGGCCCCTATGCCAGACCCGATCGAACGCCTTCGCTATATCTAGGCTGACTGACAAAGCCTCGCCTTGACTCTCCATGGCTGAGGCCCAGCGGTGAGTGAGGTACACTAGAAGATCACCGGTAGAGCGACCGTGGCGAAAGCCGTACTGGCGGTCTTATAAGATCGTGTTCTTCTAGGTAACCAAGGAGCTTAGCGTTAACTATACGCTCCATGACCTTAGAGAGAAGGGAGGTGATAGCGATAGGCCTATAATTCGATGGATCCGATCCGTCACCCTTTTTTGGAACAGGATGCACAAGGGCCGTCTTCCACGAAGATGGAACTACCCGTTTGATCCTGGAAAGAGCGAAGAGAGGCGTTAACACAGGACACAACTCAGGAGCACAATGTTCAAGCACTACTGCAGGTATGCCATCTGGCCCGCTCGACTTGAGAACGTTTAACGACAGCAACTCCCGCCGAACAGCTTTCTGGGAGATGGTAATTTCTGGCATGGAGTGTGCGCACCGCGGGATGGTAGGCGGTATATTGATGCCGTCATCGCTCACAGTCGAGTTCGAGGCAAAAAGAGCACCTAGAAGATCGGCTTTCTCTTTTGCACTATGGACCAGATTACCGTCAGCATTTCGCGTGGTGGCAGGGACGACCGACAAAAGTTTCCCTCGGCAGCTTTGGCAAGTGACCAGAAGGACTTACTCCCGGAAGGGTGGCCTGCAAGTTTCTCGCCAAATCTGCCGACAAAATCAAATTTTGCTCTGGCAACAGCTCTTTTGCAGGACCTCGAGGCAGCATTCAGTCTGCGTTTCGCATCAGAGACGTTCGGATCCTTATCAGTTACGGCCTTGGTCCAAGCCATGTAGGCAGCCTGCTTTTGAACCGTAGCTTCTTTACAAGGCCGGTTAAACCAAGGTCGTTTCTTTGCTCCTGTCGCGATTAGTGAGTTGGGAATAAAACAGTCCATTCCCAGCTGTATCGTCTCGACAACATTAGTAGTAGTAGGTCGCGGTGGTTCTCGCTGCGCGCAAGGCGAATTTGTCCGGATATGGCAGTGATCGGACGAGCCGAGAGGTGCATTTACTGCGATGGTATATCCGTCCGGACGCGAGGTCAACAGGAGTTCAAGCATCGAGCTCGTATGGTCCTCGATATCTGGTATTCTCGTGGGAGAACTAGCGTTGAAAATTTCCGGATTAAATCCCGTTTTTTTCCAAACAGCTTGTTTTTTTCCGGATTTTTACGAAAAAATTAATGAAATTGGTACTATTTGTGCGACAGAGTGGTACTATTTGTCTGAAAACTTCACAAATAATCTTTTCGTATTAAAATATAATACGGAATATTCAGTGCGCGAGATCGATTTGCTAAAAATAGGCTTAAGTAATTAAAAAATAAGTTTTCTGTCAAAAATCACATTATTGGCGCAAGCTTTTATCGTCGACTATACCTATTTTTTATTCCAAGGTCAACTTATACTCATCAAGGCAAACCAGATTTTGACATAAGTAGGTAAGGACTTCACAGAGAGCTGTGAAGTCCTTACCTACTTATGTCAAAATCTGGTTTCCATCATCAGATCAGGTCGACGGCACCATAACATTCTATTGTAGCTTATTTGAAATTTTTAAATAACGGGAAGTTAGTCAAAATGAGTCAGTCATTTAATAGGTAAGTACCTACAGTTGTTTTGAATCACCTACTTATCATCGACAGGAATAACCCAAGCAACTATCAACGGTCGCCGTTCAGTCGCCGTTACGTAACATGTCTACACGCAAAAAGTCTACACAAATGTATTTAAGGCGAGGTAAGCGTAGAATTCCCGTTTGTTTTTTTCAGTTTTCTCAATAATACTACTTCCTTATGAAGTAAAACTTATATATGTTACATTTGAGAACTTGATCTATCGCGCATTGATTAGTATTAAGTATTTAAACAAACTTCGCCCTATAAACAACGATCCCAAACATAGGTGTAATCTCTGCATGAAAACTCATTTTGCTAAGAAACTACATAACTTTACCAAGAAAAAAATATGTCAGAAGAAACGTCAAAGTATGTGTCAACAATTAACAAGAAGAAATCATTAATATTGTAAGAATTATATTTCATCTTACAAAATATGTGAAATTATTCTCCCGGATCGCTCCTGCTGTCATCTTTCAGTCCCAATCGGGACCTGTTGGAGGGAGGACGTACGTCAATTTTGCGCACCGCTGTCGTCAACCAAACTATCTTTAAGATTGGTGTGATAACACATAAAAAAATGTTATCATCACTGGGGCTTCGGAGACTGAATAAACGTAAGTGGTGAGTGACTAAATTAATAGAATTATGTTATTCAATATATTAAACCAAAACAATAACAAACATATTACACAGTATAGATAAAAACAGTAGGATGACTACTGGTGATAAGACCATGACACATTTTCACATGACGAAAATAGTGAAATAATTAAGAATGGTACCTACTCGTATCTATTAAAAATAGGGTTTTATATCCATAATAGTTCGTTATCATCCAATAAAATTTTAAAAACACAATTTATTTTGGAATTCGAATTATTTTATGAAATGTTTTGCAAGCAGTCGCAGTGCATATTGATTTAAACTTTCACGACTATCACTCATATTTTAAATACAAACGGGTCCTAATCGCGTAAACTTACGTTTAATTATATCCTGACGTTACACCCTTGATCGCAGGCAGACATGAGTATCAATAAAATACTACTAATAATATACTATCAATGAAAAATATTATGAAAAATAATGCGAATTGTTTCGAAACATACCGAGAATTAGTACATTTCGATTCAAGTGCGAAAAAAAATAAGTACTAAAGGAGTAGAGATAAATTAAAGCACGACCGAAGGGAGTGCTTTAAATCGACACGAGTTACGAATTTCGTTTCCGCACGTGTATCGTACGACGTTTTTCAGTACATATGGCCCTCCGAAGATTTCGACCTGACGTAAAATGAACCACTTCTCGCACAAGCGCGTAAAAATGCGCAATCTGTACTGAGAAATAAGCTTTTAATAAAAAAATTGAATGGAAAAATATACGAATGACTAAAGTTGCTATAGGGAATGGCGCCCACTATGTTACATTTGCATGTAGGGTAAATTAATAAAAAAATTGAAAATTTTACTTGATAAATGTGACCTATTATCTATACCGATGATATGGTACATATTTATTGTAACGGTGAAAAAGTAACCCTGTATAATTACACAGATAAACTTGACCATGTACAGTGATCGTACTAATAATGTGGATGACATTAAATCACCTATAGAATGTTTTCAAAAAATATTTTTACTATTACTATTTTTACTAAAACGAAAGTGTCATTTGAAATAAGTAAGTTGAGTACATAATGCCGTTCTTTTACTAATGTTTTAAAATACAATACACAATTGAATGTCGAATTTACAAGAATATAGTTATAATTTACCCTTTTTGGAGATACGTGACAAAAACATGTACATGCTGTGATCAAAACATACTAAACATAGAACCAACATTCAAATGCATTTTGGAGATAACACAATATATCAGAAATATAGAGCCAAAGAAAACGCAAATAGTATTAAAGACTGTATTGTTTATGGACTAAACTACATGGACTTAGTATATGGGCCCCGTCTCTTAGCAAAAACACGACAACTCATCCAGCGTGTGCAAAATGCCTGTGCTCGTTTTTGCTTCAATATTCCACCAAGAGCTCATGTTACTCCATTTATAAATATGCACAGTATTCTAAAAATGCAGCATCGCCGCAAGATTCATCTGGCATGTCTCCTTTTTGGTTTGGTAAATATAAGTCCCCTCCATATCTCTTCGAGAAGTTGTCATGGAAGTCCACTCGCGGGTCGCTTGGTGCGCGTGATTGCAGTGTGCAGCTGTTGACGCCTCGACATGCTTCGGCAGCGTTTCGGGGGAGCTTCCGTTACATATCCACCAAGTGTTGGAACAACCTTCCACCTCCCGTTAGGAACCTACGGAGTTTAAATATTTTTAAAGCCAAACTCAAAATAATAGTACTCCAACACCAACGGCAACAGGAAGCTTTCATACACGACACAAGTTGTTTTTAATGTGAGTTACATATAGCTTTTTTATTTTTATTATTGTTTATATAGTTACCTGTGTTTCCGTCCCCTTATATATACAAATTACTGATGTAGATGTGTTATATTATGTTCTTCTTTTTATATTTTCTTCCTCTATTTTATCATTTAGTTCGTGTGATTGTGTTCAACGTAATTTGTGCTTTATATTCCTTGTTTTCTTCCATATATTTTGTACACCACATTTGTATTTCACAATCGACTGATGTACTGATTAGTTAAAGTACGATATTAATCATGTTTTAACTGTAAACTTATATTTGTAACTTTTCATTTTTTCATTTGTAAATTTTGTAATAAAAAATTGATGTGACACATGGCCTTGTCAATGTTGCGTCATTATTTAGTTATTTGTGTGTTGCCCTACCTGGCGTCCTCCATTAGGCGCGAATTGTTAGGCCATGTTCACATGCTGCGATCGTGGCCACAAAAATGGGCTCGCCGGAAGATCAGCGTTGGCTTTCGGGTCGACATTATGCTGAGGCGAGTCCATTTCGTGGTATAATATTAAGTGCTGAATCTGTCTGTTTTGTCTTGTCCTGTCATGCTTGTTATATTTGCCACGAATAAATGATTTGTATTTGTATTTTGTATTTGTATTATAAATACAAGTTTAACCTGGTCTAACTTTTGAAATATGTATTATTTTGCGTTTCTATGTTCTGAGTGTATGGTGTGTACGTAATGTATGGCTACTTTCCAAATTGTTTCTTTTAGGGGCTTTATCGTGCTTAAAATATTGCCTATCAAACGTATTTCGGACAAACCTATACAGCTGAATGTAAGACTATTTCAGCGACTCCATGGTACTATTTTAAGAAGCAATAGGTCAAGATGCTACCCGAGTATATTATCTAAACGGAGTCTTCATGATTCCCCAATCAGGCATACACAAATAAAATGTGGTGGATTTTATGTTTTACAAAAAATCGGATTTTTACACAACGTTTTAGATGCCCTTCACTTTCTTATGCGTGCGAGAACAGCGAAGCAGCTATAAGAATCAGCCATACATAAAATCTTTAATGAAACACCATGGGCTTGATCCATAGTTAGAACAAGTAGATATAAATGCTCCACGACAGTTATATTAGATGTCAAAGTCAAAATACACATAAGCTACACACCATATTCTCTTTAAAGTATCCTTTCACAAATTCAGGTCATTTTTTTGGGCAATATAAGAGCTATGGCAATATCTAAATGTTTGACATTACGAAGCACATGAAAGCGTGTCTTTCAAAGTACGATTTTTTTGTGTGTGATGTCGTCTTTTTCGCAAAACGTAAATTTTCTTGTAATAAATACTTGTTCGAAATATTTTTTTATTACTCAGGAGATCAGGATTTTGGATTGGGTTAGTTGTGTCTAATCCAGATGGTTTATGTCGAGTTTCTAGGATGAAATGTGTAGCAGTAATTAGACACATGTATGTTTTTATATAAACATGTAATATAAAAAATTATGGCCAAGTAAAGTCGTATTTATAATAAATGATACACCCTTTAATATAGGCCTCACAAATTTTATGATAGCAGCAAGTATACCCTGGGTGTAACTACAAAATACAATCAATACATCTTTCATCCTGTATAAATGTAATGGATTTACTCGCGATTATTATATTACTTTGTGAAATATACAGCACGGAAGCTTAAATAAAAGCATTATCCTATAATGCAAAATTAGGTACGTTATTTTTGCGTCATCTGCATGATTAGTTCGACCCCTGATCATCATGTATAATTATATACTTATTTCGTGGACATTCCATCAAAATTTTTGAAAATCAGCATGTTTGCATAATTTTTTATGAAATTGTACGCCTGATACGCATTATAGGACCGCGGATCTATAACGAGTTTCGTATTAAATATTAATGGGATAGTCTCGCATCCGTGTATTTTCTAAATATACTGTCTACTTTACACATGGCTTGCTAGAGCTTGCCAGATTATAAATTAATCACTTATATTATTATTATGTTACACTATGTCGTTTCGATTCACACTAGTCACATAGTTGTAGTACTGTAAATATTTTCACTATGAGTATTACAGTATCACGTCATCATTGACGGCGACTGTCACGGGTATTAGCGGAGGCTGGATGACTCTTAAAACTAGCGTTGAGAGGTCAAAGAATATGGCCTTAAGTCGCCATTCGGTCGGCGTGTACACACAGCAACCGAAATGCTACCAGAATGGGGAATGTGTCGACACAGAGATATTTAGTCGCATGGTGTAGTCGCTGTGTGGTAACAATGTTTCCAGTTTGCGACTACTTTTTCAAGAGTCATTCGTTCATTTCATGCATTTTGGTAGTCTGACATTTAAAAATAAATCGTAAGTGATTAGTGATGCGGACGCCATTTTTAAAAGAATTTTGATAAAGACGTAAGTATTTATTTCTTTTTATGTTATGTGTATATATGTGCTTAGATTATTATGGGAATTTAAACTGCTCGAGTAATTTGTGTAACTGAACCGAAATTTATCAACGCGCCACCACATTAGCGTAATAAGCCAGAAATGTAAAATTTTAAGACTGAGTGTAGGTGTACATAATTGCATTATTTGATATATTTTTAAAGTTTCGAAACTTTCTAAGGCAGTGTCGTTTGTATTAGTAGCGACAATAACTCGTAATAGTCTAGTAAACTTGATTATTGTGATTTATAAGTCTTTTAAGATTGTTTAAATTCCAGTCGCAAAGTAGTCGCCAAGTTACCACTATGTGTGCACATGTGTGCACTTGTTACCGAAATTACTAACAAAGTTACTGAATTTACAAAATGCCCCCTTCTACTTATTTGCTTCCAGATATTCTCAAACTGTCGAAATGTCGACGTGGGCGGTCGTACTCACGTACGAAGGAAATAAAAAGATGATATCCCTGGTGCCGGATTGTTGGGTAAAGTGGGTAAATGACGGCGTTGTGACGTATTTGATATTTCAATGCCCATTGACGAATTTCATCTCTAATACTAATGGAGTGAATTTGACTGTTAGACGAATCAGATAATCCATCCTCATCGGTCAGCGGATAGTCGTTGCAATGTTCATCTCCTGCCGAGGAGCTTGCAGTCGGTGCCGTTGGTGGCATAGTATTTTTATATTACTATTAGAAGGGCCAGCAACATTGGAGCAAGGTATTGAATCACATGGCACTTAGGCATTTCTTGGGTTAGATGATGCTGTAGACAACATGGTTGTGTACAGCATCGTTTTGGTGTGTTCGATTAAGTAGCATGTACTTACCTAATTGTTTACCTAATTTTTGACCTTAATTAAAAAAGTATGTTTTATTTATTATAAACTTCAAACTTTATTGCAGATCAAATAAACAGATACTTGCAATGAACAGATGCGCACCAAGCGCATATATGAAATTAAACATGATTTAGGTACTTTGTCTTGGTTCTTAAGGTACTTAGTCTTAAAATAATATTGTAATACCTACTTATACTACTTTATAATAAGAAGGTAAGGTGATAATAATACTTACTTGTGGTTGCGTCCTGAGCATTTCGAATGTGTTTTACTTTCCTACAAAAGGTAGACGAATGTTTGTATCGCCGCTTTTTACTACTTGGCTCATCCATTATTCACTTTTAAACACAGCAGGCACTTTAAACGTAAACGTAAATACCGACACAGTTTGGCAAGCTTTGGCTTTCAAAAAGCTTTACTGTTTAATTGTCATTACAATGTTCGGTAACAGTTCCGTAACTTTACGACACATTGTGTGCACTTGTTACCACACAGTTACCACAAGTTACTACTTTTTGTTTCCACATAACCACGACTATAATGTGTGCACTTTGTGTAGACACTTGGTTACTGAATTATTTCGGTCGCATTTGTGTGCGAATTGTGTGCACTTTGTGTAGGTAGACACTTGGTTACTGAAATATTTTAGTCGCATTGTTTGCGAACTGTGTGTACTTTGTGTCGACACTTAGTTCTTGATTTTATTTTGGTCGTATTGTGTGCGAACGGTTACTACACGTTACCACACTGAGATAGATCCTGCGATCGAAATGGTTGCTTGGGAAAGCGTAACGCATGTAGGTATATTATGTATGTAGGTACTTACCATGATTATCTTGTTGTAATTGTTGAAGAAACAGGGCAAATCCGACGAACTGTACACACTGTAGTGTTCGTAACGTAACATCAAACTAAACTATCGTCTCGGTCTAGCATTCAAAACTCGAGTCTCGTCGCCCACGCCACGTCACAGGAGGGGATAAAAACTCTCAAGTTGAAGGTTAATTTAAGCCTATTAAAACCGCTTCCATAAGGGTTTTGAAAGGCTTTTTTTCAATAGGTAACTGTTTAAAAAACCCTATCAAAACCCTATCCTCAAACCCTAGGGTTTTATGGGCTTAATTCAGTTGATAGGCTTACCCCGTAAACAAGTTAAGCCGATCAGTGCTTAATCCAAACATAGGATTAATTTTCGATCTGCTTAAGCCTAAAAACGGCTTAACTTAAAGAACGGGTTTTCCGGTCCCTGCATTGCTTGTATGCGCAGCGGGAGTAATAGAAAAGTGAAATTCCCTAGAGAGTAATAGAAATGTCAGTACGTCTACGTCATAGAATAATATTTTGTCTTAAAACTTATTTTTTTGTCTGCAAGTGTGATGAAAAACATTGTATGCATCGCGGTCGGTAAGCGGAATACTAACTCTAGTCATTAAAAGCCTCTTCTAACACTCTCGTTAGTAATTCCGTACTTACCTCCCTTGATGCACAATGTACTACTAATCAAGTTCACAGCTGTTTAGGGCAGGAAATTTGCTCTTTGAGTATAGTAAACTAGGAATTGATGCTTGGGTACTCTACAACATTGTAAGTTGAAACGTAATAAATCAAATAATAATACGTTCGCATAGCAACTGTTGAACGGTAATGGCCGAACGTACGAACTCAAATGCTTATGAGAGTCGGCCAGGGTTTTGTCTCCGGTGTTTTGTCTTTGCCGGTCAGAATAGAATAACAGGGGACCCGTACCTTTCAGTTCTGGCTAGCCTACAGTGGCCTTCCCAAGAGGAAACTTGGGAGGGTGGAATGGAAGTGTAGATATATTTTCATAAGTCACGAGTGGGTTTACCGGCAGTTTGATCGCAAAATCGCGTTAACTCCATCTCGAAAATGATAAAAAGCTGTCAGTAATAGGAAAGAATAAAGGATGCCACTCATAAATGTCAGATATTTGGAACCAACCGGTTGGAACCAAAACATCAAACTTTTGTTCCGTAGCTAAATATTTTTTCTGAATAATGACTAATTGTGGCGTGTTAATGAGCTATTAACACTATCGACCGATTATCCTGAAACTATAATTAATGAAAGGCCGATAAATATCGAATGTATTAATAACGTGAAAGTAAACATCACATAGCGTTGACAACATTCAACATTATGTTTAAACGCACAAGATTTAAATTACAATGAATAGGAGATTTATTTAATCGATTGGATCTATCAAGACACGAACGAGAAATAAATCGAATCAGTATGCACGGAGGTGGATGATTGGAACGAGCGTGCAATGCGATGACACAGTCATATAAGATGTGCATGCGTGCAGTACTGCACGCACGTCTTATATAATTATTATGGTGTATGCACCATAACGAATACTTCATTAATTCTTATAATAAGTACTACGATATAATCATGTCTAAAAATATAGTAACAAAAGGGTATGAAGCCTTTCGACACGAGATACAAATTTTCTATGCGCGGCCAAAATATAGCGCCTACATTTTCTTAATTTACCGCTCTTCTACTGACAAGATGCTTTACTAGACTATAATATAGGTGAAAAGGTTAAGAAAAGCTCCTGTTGAATGTGGTTGTAATCGTGCATATAGGTATTTGTTTTGTTTGTGTTCGCATTTTAAACATATTCCTATTTTAAAGACAAACGGGTCTTAATCGCGTAAACCTACGTTTAATTATATCCTGAAGTTGCATAAGCATGACGTTACACCCGTGTAGGTATTGTCTATTTGAATAGATCACTACTACATACAACAGGTGACTTACTTAAGTTTTTTACCTATAAGTTAATTTATGAGGATATTCCTCATATGATGAGACACGCATGCGTACCGAAGTGAATGATTGACGCTCGTTTGTCGAGCGGCGCGGCGCCTCCTAGACCGCGGTCCAATATGACAAATGTCCATTACTTTTTAAGCATACTTAAGCCCTTTTTGAATTAATTGTTCATTGCATTGACTAAATAGGTAAGTCATAAACGCATAGAGATGCACGCATACATAAGTCCTCAGATAATGCAATAAGAAGTGTGGCATGTTCACACCGATTTGGTCCGTGAACCGTCACGAAGCGTTCAAATTAAAATGAATTGTGGTAATTCATTTATTATTTTGACATGGCATGTGCAGCTCAATTTTTTTTTTAATTTTGAATTTGATATTTAGATGTTATTTATTTTGCTTGCATTACATTGAAATTGAAGTACAATTTTGACCAGTGTTGCCAAGTTGTTCTAAAAATCGTAATACAAAAACAGAATTCTTAAAAATTAAACTTGTCTGTTAGCTTTTTACTTACAAACTTTGATTTTAGGGCTTACTGTAGCACATGTGTCTGGACTGTTAGCTACTTAAATACGGTGTACTGCCATTTGGCAAATTATGTTTCCCAAATATGACTTCCCAAATAACTTATCGCAATAGTCTCATTTCCCAAACAAACCTTTAGCAAACATACATTTCTCAATTTATTCATTTGGTCAAATTATTATTTTGCAAAGTTTCACTTCGTCAAGATTTTATTAAGCAAATTCTTATTAGGCAAATGTTTTATTTTGTCATAAGTTAAAATCCAAAAAAAATATTGCCAAATTTGATACTTCGCAACCTCTACTTAGCAAAAGCCTGGCAAATGATAATATTATTTTAAAGTTCGTAGGTCTATACAGGAATTTCGTACTTTTTTGCACAACCCTTGGCTTGAACTTGCCTGGAATAAAAAACGTATTTCATGAATAATTGGTATCAGTAATGAATGAATTGAGAAAATAAAATCCATCATAATGATCACTATTCATATTTTTTATTGGTAGGTACTACAGAAGGCACACATAGCCACGTTAAAAAAACTATATTTTTATTTTCATTTTCATAAAAAAACTATCCTAGAGCCACCGTTAGGTACGACGACGAGCGAAGCGAGGAGGAGTGTTAGGTGAAACTGCGACCATACAGCGCACGAGCCGAGCGAGCGAAGCGAGCGTGCCGCGGCAGCGGCCGGCGAGTGCCAGAACCGACTGTTTTGTTATTCCCTCGGCATTGCGTTCCCTCATCAGTTTCATCTAAATTACTGCTTAGAACCCGACTTTTAATTGTTTATCAGCATAATATAAAACCCCGTGTTCGGCGATGACTTTATGCGAAAAATTGGTTGCGATGTAATATTGTATATGCGGTACAAATCGTATGCCATACAATATTTTGGGATTAGCATGTTACGCCAAACGATGCATTTGCCAAAAAATATTTTGGGAAAATAAAAACGACCAAGTAATTCTTTGCTAAACAATCGCTTGCCAACAAAAAGGTTTGCTAACTGAAAAAATTGCGATAAGTAGTTTTGACAATTGAATTTTTGCCAAATGAAAATTTGGGAAAAATAGTTTGCGATGTGATACTTTGGGAAAAATTATTTGCCAAACATTAGTAAACCCTTAAATACGTAGGTACTTTACAGACCCATGCGTATTGTGTGAACAATTGCATTCAAATTACACAAAGTCTATTGTCTCCAAATAAAATTAACGATGGGATTAAAAATCATGAAATAATATGTATAAACAATGAAACAGTTCCAAAATAATCATTCAAAGTTCTCACGGAGACTCGCATTGTTATCTCCTTATTACTTACTGGAATATAATTCTCGTATCTCAAGACACTACACAAAAGTGAAACGCGGTAACTCTATATGCCCCACACAGACTTACTACATTTCACTATTCGCTGTCAGTAATAAGATACTAGTTTCTTAAAGTAATGACGATCTGTATCCTCACAAAAGAAATTATGCAAAGTGACAAAAACGGGTTCAATGACCGGCGATAAGTTGGCATGCCGTGCCGTTTCCTTTGTTCATAGATAAGCGTATCTCTGTTCTAATTTATTTATGCAATTCTGCGTTTCCTTTTTAGAGTAGTGCAGTATCGCTGTTGATACGTTTGTTTTAAAATAGTAATTAATAATTATCTTAGCGAGCGTTGAAAACTAGTCCCATTTTGCACATAAGTATGTGTTCATTATAAACCTCAAAGACATAATAATATTGGAACTCGGATAAGGAAATTGCACATCTAAAAGAGAGAATTAAGTAATTTAGAATTTTCATGAAACACGAGGCGAGAGATGCTGAAAGTCTAAATGTCAGTTTTTTGGTCAAAGGTTCTTGTAAGGCAAATTTTATTTTAAATATTAGGACTTACCCCCTTATTCATAAACGTCTGCTAACTTAACAAGCCGCTAATAATTGTTTGTCCCCTTCGGTCTTAACAATGTGTCTATAAGAGCAAGAGCAATAGGGACAAACAATTATTAGCGGCTTGTTAAGTTAGCAAACGTTTATGAATAAGGGGGTTAGTAAATAATATCATGGATAAATTGTGTGTGATTATTAATCTTAAGCTTCTACGTCATTTCTACTAGGTACGATATTTAAAAAGTTAAAAAATAGCAATTGTGGATTTGTTTGAATAATTGCTCTGCTTTCTAAATTAATACCACCGCGAACTCATACTATTTAAAAATACATTGTATTAAACAAGAATGGCTCTGGATGCTCTTTATGCTGCCTTTAAAAGGCACAAGACACCATTTATCGCAAATCTAAAGTGCTTTGTAATAACCGGACTCCATTTCAAATGTACCAAACAAACTGTAAATCTCTGTTATTACGAAATAAACCCCCGTTCGTGGGGTCATAATGGGACCGAGGCATAGACAACCTGTAAATGCATAATAGACTTCCTATTATGAAGCACACGTTTATGGCCACTTTTTTTTTCAAAGTTGTCCCTGCACCTTTTAGTAACATAGGTATTTTTTCTATCTTTCGATCCTAATAGGAGATAAAAATATTGACACAAAAATTACATACATTTTTCGAATTTTAAAATATAAGAAAACATGGTAACGGAATGGAAAAACCCTGGGGATAAACTTTGTCTCCTACCAGATACTGAGTGGGATTTCATATTAAAAGTTCCAAATTCAGAAGAAAGTGGAGGGGACAAATTGAAAAAAAAATGCCTTACCTGTATTTACATTACAATTTTAAATCACACATTGGACACAATTCCGGTCACTAAACAATATACAGTGTGCTTTGTTTATTTTCCTACTCCGGCAGTCCTGCCCAGCCATAATAACTGAAGGGCGAAAGCAAGTCACAGCCGTGTCGAGGCTACACGTCTCTTTTTGGATGTATTGTTTAAAAAGAGACAGGTAGCCGCACAAATACCGCGGGCTGCTGTCAAACACCACATAATGTGCTAGCCCTCTACGATTTTAATATGTGCATTTTAAAAGAGTATAATTTTCAACCTTATCAAATGGCATTCCAATGAACATTATTAGCTAAGCGATGCTCTTATGGATTTTTATACAACACTATTGCATATATACTCGTACTTCTACGCCTTCGAAATTCTAATATAATGTAGGTATTATTAATCGCTAATTTCGATTTATCCAAGGTATATTATTTCGTTTTCTTAGCGTTACACATAGGAATAAGGGAATTTCTTGATGTGCCTTTTTATTTACAATTGGACGTAGTTATTCAAAAGGGAACCAACATGAACCTTTCATTCTAATTAACACGTTAAATCCAAACATAGTCAAACTGTTTGGATGTATGTCACTGTTCGTGTGGATTGACTCCCTTTTGCGTACACATCTAATTATTAAAAATCTCTGCATAAAATTGTCTAAATACCAATAGACAAAAAAATCTGAAAAAGTGACCGTCAAAAGTTCCGTTGACCCTTCATATGCTCCATCTAGAGTGATAAGAGCGAGATCTTCGGAGCAGCCATGACGCAGCTAACTGTAGGTCTGACGTGTAACAAGATGTACAATGGGATGAAAAGATCGTGCGATGAATGCCACTATTAGTTGAATGCGTATAAGGCAGTTGTACCCATAGACTGATAGAACATTTCCAGACGCTATATCGATAAGGCAAAATTTTGACTGTAGCGCACAAGGTACACATAAGTACATATGTAGTGCAGTCAAGTGCAAAAATATGTACCTATCGAAATAATCCTCTTGTAAATATGTTACGACGTTCTTATTTCACAAAGTTAGAGCGCACTGAAACATATTTTTAAGCATTTTTATATACAACTTATTTTGTCTTTGATTGTGCAAAATCCTTTTCCTTAGATTTTTCCCCGAAACGTCCGAATTCATATTACAGCCACAATTAATTTCAGTATCCATTGTACTGAAGTAAGAAGAAAATACTTAGGTAGGTACGAAGGAATTTATCTTGCACTACAACGTCTACAACTGTACCTGTTCGTGCCAGTGTCGAAACGAAATGCAGACATTCAATTCAAACCGGCGGCCATTGTAAGATCACAAAGATGTATAGTGATGGGTAATCCATAATATTATATACATCCATGGCCGTGCGTTATGTTGTGCGTATACAAGTGTTCGTACATCGTATGCGCAATTGTGCATGACAGTTTTGGTGTTATGAACATCAAAGCATCTATAGGACATGTTTCTCAAACGCTTGTAGCTTGTGGCTTGTGATACATAGAATCACATTCAGTCTCTTTTTAAAACCATTTGAAGGGTCCACGAAAATAACATGTCTAGCCAATTCAAAAATCAGAAGGAAAATCAACTACTTATAACAGATTATGGTGCAAAGCCGTGACTTTTAGAATGATTAAACATGTTCTTTCCGTGGACCCTTCATTTAATAGATAAGGATTTCCGCTTGAATTACAAGCCCCTAGTATCAGAAATATCATGGGGCACGGCATTTTAAGAAGTCGGCAATGCGCATGTGCATCCCTTAGAGTTGCAGGCGTATATAGCCTACTGTACCATCCGGCGGACCGTATCCTTTTTTTGCCACCGTCGTGGTATAAGAAAACTTTAAATTGATGCAACTTAAAATCGCTCTACACCAGCATAACAAGGCGCAATTAATAGTATGTAGATTGGTCACCAAGGGTACCTAAACTAATCCATATTACCACGAGATTAGACTTAATAGATTAGTTATAGACTTATGTAGTTTTTCCCGAATGTATAATTATATCATCTGCTAAATCCTTAGCTAGGGGTCATCAATCATCATATTTGTCTGTGATTCGTTTTCTGTTCCTACATGAATACTTGGTAATTTTTTTATACCATATTATTTGCGTATAAATATTTGAATGATTATACTTTCGTTTGATCTCAAGGCTATAAATCGTCTAATTTTCTCGGGCCAATTAAAAAAGGAAACTCGTTTGGTACGCATCGGAAAACGGAAATCGTCAATACATCAGACCCGTTTGTAGTTGGGAAACCAAACTCAACACGTCTTCTTTACAGACATATACTTTAATAGATGACATACCTACACCGCCATCATTTTGCCCAAGAAATTAAAGAAAACTCTACTTAGACCCCACACAGATGCTCAGTGATATTCGGTCATTCCTCTCTGTTTTGGAAATATGCTCTTTAACCCGGGTTTGTCCTGGCTTCTGTACAAATTATTGACATGTAACAACAACAACTATTTACTTAACTTATAGGCCTGCCTCCAAATTGAAATCACTATTTTAAAAACGTGTTTTTATAGTTTTCAAGTGTTTTTGGTGAAAAATAAAGGAAATCATAAATTTCAAGCATCTGCCTCTGTCATTCGAATGATCCGTTCGTTGGAGTGAAGGAGACACTTGAAATTTTTGATTTCCGAAGTTTCTGTGGGCCAGTATGCCTGCCAAGAGCTTGCGCCGTGAGTTTAACGAAGACAGACTTTCTACTGACCCGATGATACTCGCCAATTATTATTCATGTTTTTTATTACATGCATTTCGATTTTTCATTTACTTTGTTGCACATAGACCCAATGGATTGGTGTGAGCTAGAAGGATAGGAAGTAAGTTTGCGTGAAATTAACAGCTCATAATAAGCACACTGGTGTGGTTAGTGGCAATATTTAATAGTCTACTTAGATATACATCTGCGATCTCACTTAAAGGAAACAACTGTTCCGTACTGATTGTTAAGCAATTGGTAGTACCATTCCGTTAGAGGTAATTTATATAGTTTAACCAGTCACTATTTTTACGCTACTTATGGGACGAGGTACTTTTAAACAAGTACACAACACAACACAAGTCCAAATCCAATAAAATTCATTCATAAAATGATTCAATTACATACCTACATGCTCTGCGAGAATCATCATCATCATCAGCCTATGATAGTCCACTGCTGGACGTAGGCCTCTCCTATTAACTATGCGTATAGACTCATTAGGAGGTAAATGCCCATAATCGCCACGCTGGGCAAGCGGATTGGCGATCGCAGTAATGTGTCCACTATGATGACGCTGCTGTCCATCATCAATCTTTAATCAAATATGGTCAGTGACACTTCAATCCCTTAGTCGTCTCTTACGACACCCGCAGGAGGAGTTGGGGTGGTGACAAATGTATTCTTTCCTTTCTGCCGTCACCACACGGCTTAGACGGCGAGAATAATAGGGTATATATCTGAGCGTTTCAACCATCATTCATCATGGCAGGCATAATTTTTGCCGAAGTTTCTAAACGTCTGAATGTTATACTTCAGCATTTGTATAAGGTACCGTACCTTCTTCAAATGACAAAGTAGCTCATAGCACATTGTAACGAATAGAAACTTCGGCATAAATGTTGCCACCAAAATTAGGCGGTTGAAACGCTCAGATATTCACCCAATAACACATTTTTAACAAGGGTTCGTAAAGCAATCCGTACTACCTACCACGAGATGGATACTTTCACGCAGACTTACTTCCTTATAGCTCGCTCCAATCCATACATGTGCAACAAAGTTAATGCAAAATCAAAATAAATGCATACAATGAAAAAATATGAATTCCCGAGTATAGCGGGATGGATAGAAAGTCTGTCTGCGTTAAACTCACGATCACGGCTCAAGTTCATGGTGAGCACACTGGCCCACCGAACCTCGGACATCGAAAATATCAATCGTCTGTGTCCTAACGTACCTAACCGTTACTTGCCAAGGCACTGGTCTCACCGTGAGCTACTAAGCTATAAACTATTGATTATAAACACGAACAAAATATACGCACTCCCGTCTCCCGTGTAAAAAAAGAGACACGACTATACTCGCCTGGCGGTGATAGCTGGGCGAGTATCTTTTTTATTTACACGGGAGTGCGTATCTTTCTTCGTGTTTATAGCCGATAGTTCATAGCTTAGTAGCTCGCGGTGAGACCAGTAGTACCCAACTCATAGTACGGCTATCTACTGACGTCCAAGATCATTCAGATCACTGATTCGCGTCAACCGTGACCACTGGGTCATCAAGTGACCACGCAGATCGACTGGACACGATAAGCGAGAAAGTTAAAGGCCTACCGCGAACGAAGTTTTGCTTCTCTCCCGCACTGGTAGATTCGAACGTAAGTGTGACAGGGAGGCAAGAAATGAATGAAACTCGACACGCAGTGTCGTATTTCTTAATGGCACATGCTAGAGTGGCCGACCGTGAAGCTAGTCAAATAGAAAATTGTTAATGCAGTACTTGACGTCTTGGTTCCCTGTCACGCTTATGTTCGAATTCAAGTGCAAGAATGAGGCTGTATTGTTCGCAATAATATACTCGTTTTTTTTCTGCGAATGACATATATAAAGCCGCGTTTTCACTTAGTGTTCTGAGCAAGCATTCGCTTGTTCGTGGGCTGATGAAAACAGGATTTCACATAGCAAAATGTTCGTACATCATGTTAGAACACTAAGTGAAAACGTGGCTTTATAAACTTTTAGTAATTATTTAGAGTACAGGGTGCGTAACCAAGATGCCAATCGCTTAGGCTCAGTCACAGAATTAGATTTGGATAGAAGAAACAAGTTCATTCATTTGTATGGCGGCCGAGTGTGTCAGATTTTGTACTGAACTTGTTACTTGCCTATGATTTTAAATATGTCTTAGGCCCTTGAGAATTCATATTTTTTTGTGTTGTTGCAATTAATATTACTTAAGGAGGCATTATTCATGTTTTTGTTCACTTCAACTTACAAAATTTGACGCCCGAAAGCTGCAAGCTGCGATTAAAGACGGACAACTCAGTGGATTTCACTGAGTTCATTTGGCACGCTAAGTAGATACGTTTGCTTGATCTATGGTATACATATATCACATCTGTGGGCTCAGTCCTGGACGGCCGCAACTGTATGTCTTCGCCGCACTAAATAGGAGTGGCAGAAAGTGCGACACGCTTCTAAGCTTTATCGATTGGCATCTTGGCTGCCCACTCTCCATGATGTTCTTATCGGAATTTTCCAGATCACTACCATTTTAAACATGTGGATTTCTTTCTTCAAAACTAACCTATATCAAGGGCCAATCTTAGGATTGGCCCTTGCGGCATTGTACCGAGGATTCTGCCAGCGTTTGCTCACTGTATCGCTGTTTTCGGTCTTTAGTCCGGTTTTTATTTTGGCACTGTCACGATCGTCTAAACAAAAGTGCACGTTTTAAAGACCGTTTATTTCAGTTCCAAAATTAGCAAGTTAATTAGATATACATCGTTACACGGGAAGATTGAGCTACGACGACGCAATCAGCCGCCCTTTGATCTCGGGTGATCTCAGAAATAGCCCGCCCGATGCTAGAGAAAGTGATCTTTTGAAGTACTGTCTGTTGCCATAGCAACGATCAATAAGCGTAATTTGTTTACGGTCTGTTTCACAGTCGACGGATAAATCAATCCGTCAGATAAAAATATCACTATACTTTTCCGCAGGCATAGAAAAGAAAAGAACAGCTAACTTTATCTGACTCATTTATATTTTATTGGGAGATTGTGAAACGAGCCCTACAAGTAGTTAAACCTGTCAGAAAATCTTTGTGAAAATCAACATTATTTTTTGTTATGCCGTAGATTAAACACGACACAAGTGCGAAAAACATGAAATTCGAAACGAGTGGCGATGTTATAAATCGATACGAGTTACGAATTTCCTTTTTGCACGTGTCTCGTATGAAGATTTTTTTAGTACATATGGCCCCCTGAAGTTTTGGACCTGACGTAAAATGAGCCACTACTAGCAATAACGCGTTAAAACGGCACCATATGTACAAAAAAATTAGTTTTTACTTTATGAAACGACAACCGTGTCCAATTTGTTATTGTAATTTGTGGGTACAGATTCCATGACTACACGATAATATAAAAATAGGTATATAACAATATAAACACACACATAAGAGAACACTTCGGAATTTGGCCGAGGGTACTCTTGTCACTCCTGATGAGGATTGTCTAATTGGGTCGAATTTAATTTAAACATGTCGAGCAATTGTCGTGTGAGTAATCTGTTTGTCTTTGAATATACAGGTTGATCGTGAGTATACCGACAGACTTTATCAATGCATTTTTGATGTCAAACGCTTTATATATTCTATGTCAAAAGAAGTAAAAAATATTATGTGACATATGTCATTTTCGGACATAAAAAATTGTTTTAATTATTTTTTGTGTTATTTGAGATTTTTTATACATAAATAAATATCTTGGGACATCTTATTATTTTTGTTTGGACATTTTTCAGTGACTTATGAGTTATGATGAAAATATTTTTTGAAAAACGTCATTTTCTCTTAAATTAAGCCGAATCCAGAAAATTTCAATGACATTACAGTCTCAAAAAGTGGTCAGAAATACACCTTTCAAGTTTGTCAGGTTACTCACTATCCACCCTGTATTATCTTTACATAAAGTTAAGGTATTGTTCTCGTTTAACATTCATGCATGACACATCAAAGCGTACATAGACATGTCACGTAACATATGAGTAGACCTAAAACTATAGTGAGTTTCTATAACAGCACATTGTAGTAAAGCCATACAACATCCATTGAAGTGATTACAGAAATCGCAAAAGAGTGCAAACACGAGCCGGCAAATGCCGCAGCATGCTTAGGGCTTCTAGAGTATTCTACACGTGATTAGGTCGGCAGAGGTTTAGTGCGACTGGGGCACGTAAAATCCCTTTCATTTAACCTTTTAACCGCCGTAGTCTGACACATTTTGTGCACATCAGAGGGGTTAGCATATCTCGATTTGGACAGCTGCCCGTCTCTTTTTAATCAGTACAATCGAAAAGATACTGATAGCTGCGAGAAGCAGTCAAACGCAAGGTGTGCTGAGGCCGTAGGTACACAGTTTATTATACTACACAAGTGCAACTAATCAGAAAGATAATTATTACACATTAAGATTTCATAGAATTCATTTGTACAAAGATCCAGCTGCGAATAAAGAAATCCACACATTTCGGGGATTTTTCTCTGTCACTCTAATAACGCCTTCGTTGGAGTAACAGAGACAAATACCCGAATTTTAAGAACTTCGGTGTTCGCGGTAGTGAGTAGGCCAGCTCACCTCGCAAGTGTCTGTCAGATAATTAAGACAAAGTCTGCTTTGGTCAAATGAAGCTCTGCGGCCCTATCGCGATTCGAAAAACGAAATTCGTAAATTTCGAGGATTTGTCTCTCTCACTCTAATGACGCCTTCGTTTGAGTGACAGAGAAACATTCTCGAAATTTACGCCTGATATGCGTGGTATAATTTTGTATTGTTGGCGACACGAGCACGCACGATGAAAAATTCACGGCGGTTAAAAGGTTAAGGACCTGCGACCTTAGAACATCTCTGTTTGACAACAAGTCATGGCTGCTTTTAATCAATATGCTAAAAAAGAGATTGGTACTGAGAAGGCTACAAACCTCTGACTCTAAGGCTCGGTAGAGAAGAAAAACATCGAGAACTTTTTATGGGCTTGTTTCCTGATCTTTCGGCGTTATATCGGGAAGGTATCAGCCCAGATTTAGCATTGAACGAGATATAAAAAGTACTCACGTCATTGCCATTTTTATATGACGTCAGGCAGACGCAGAAATTGAAAATATAACTAATGATAATACACCATTACATTACTTTTGTGACTGCAAAGTAACTAGGGTATTCACAATTCCCCTTTTCCCTTCGCTCTTTCAAATGAAGTCGAGAAATCATGACACTAATGAGGCTAATGGCTCAAAGTTTTCATGGAGCAGGCTTCTTTGGAGTGTCTTCTTTGTGTCCCTGTGGGTATGTTAGATATATGCTAGTATAATATACAGGGTGGTCCAAACCTTGACGTCAAAAAATTTTTTTTAGGTTCCCTACGTCATGGGCTATCAGAATATACCCCATGTATATTAGCCGATTTTTTGTAGTTTTCGAGTTATGAATTTTTGAAAATTTTTTTTTTGAGAAATTCTGGAATGAAAAATTTATTGATAAAAAAAAACTAATGGGTTTTTTTAATATTTTCTTTTTGTAAAAGTATTACTACAAATAAAGCATTTACTGACAAAAAAATTTGCGTCCTCACTTTGATACAAGTAGGATAAAAAATACAAAATTCAAAATTTTACGTTAAAAATGCATCAAAATAGCATTAATGTACTTAAATAAAAAAAATAAAACATAACCCAAGGATTTTTGGTAATGTAAAGACTGCCCTAGACCTTAAACCTTCGTAAAAGCAAAAAAAAAGTTATACTTAATAATGAGGATTTTTCGGAGTAGTCGGTCAAATAAACTTAAAAAAAACTTCTAAATTTTTAATTTAAAAATAAAGTGAAATTTCGTCTGTTTTGTTGTTCTTATCAATAAACAAAGACAGAAAATACCACGAAAACTCAATTTGTGTAGTTATTCAAGTCATTTTTTACTATTTTAAAATTTTAAGTTTTTTTAATAGTAGTAGTAGTTTATTTGACCGACTACTCCGAAAAATCCTCATTATTAAGTATCACTTTTTTTGGCTTTTACGAAGGTTTAAGGTCTAGGGCAGTCATTACATTACCAAAAATACTTGGGATATGTTTTATTTTTTTTATTTAAGTACATTAATGCTATTTTGATGCATTTTTAACGTAAAATTTTGAATTTTGTATTTTTTATCCAACTTGTATCAAAGTGAGGACGCTAATTTTTTTGTCAGTAAATGCTTTATTTGTAGTAATACTTTTACAAAAAGAAAATATTTAAAAAACCCAATAGTTATTTTTTATTAATAAATTTCTTCATTCCAGAATTTCTCAAAAAAAAAATTTTCAAAAATTCATAACTCGAAAACTACAAAAAATCGGCTAACATACATGGGGTATATTCTGATAGCTTATGACGTGAGGAATCTAAAAAAAAATTTTTGACGTCAAGGTTTGGACCACCCTGTATATGCCTCATATCATCAGCCTATTTCAATCCACAGCTGGACATATGACACACCTATTAACTACGCGTATGGACACATTAGAAGGTAACTACAAAGTCAACAACTGTGCAAGCGAATTAGGGATCGCAGTAGTGACACTATGATGACGCTGCTGCCCATCATCAACCTTCTCTCAACGAGTGACACTTCGATCCCTTAGTCGACTCTTACGACACGGGAATGGTTGTATTCTTATCTTACTGCCGTCACCACGTGACATCTAATATGCCTCGTAAAAGGTTATTCAATGAATTCCTAGCGAAGACCAAGCGTAGTATTAGGTACCTACTGGCGGACCCCGGCACTGAGGCCCCCTGCATCTTGTGAATTCGTACATAAGTGTGACAGGGAGGCAACAAGTTTGCGGTTTGCGGTAGGGCCTTTCGTAGCGACATCATCATCATCATCAGCCTATGTTAGTCCACTGCTGGACGTAGGCCTCTCCTATTAACTATGCGTATACCGACATAATGCCACTCCATGCTGAAGTTGCATGCCAGGAAACCATGATCATAATTGTATCAAACCAAGCTATTCGCAATTAAGACGAAAATGCGCAACCTTTTGCGGTAAAATTTTGCGGATTACGGTGTAGCAATTTCTGTGGGAAAAATAGTGTTAGCGATAGTTTTAATAGTATTATTTAACAGCATTGCAGTTAATCTTTTCTTAAACATTATTATCTGCTATTATAAATATTAGATGTCATATACCAAAGAAAAAAAATATGTTCAATTATTATCTGCATTGGATATAGAATAACATAATAAAGTTATTTTGTAATTTTTACTATGTACCTATTTGTTTCAACTCAAGTTTACCTGAGAAAAGTAAGATTGTTTGTTTTGCTTATTTAACATAGAAATTACAGTTGATAATTAAATTTGTATGTTCTCATTCAGAATTTAGGGCGACAAAAGAAAATCTGATTATTTCTGTTAATGTGTGAGAAAGCCAAGTATTTTACTAAGCACACAGGCATTTTGTTTTATTTTATTTTATTTTATATACCTATATTTTACGGGTCTCACTTACGTAGTAGATAGTAACATATTTGTATCAGAAAGTCAGTTGGCAATCACAGCACACGATGCAATAGGCATTCTCTACTCATCCCATCGCACTTTCAAGATGTCATCGCTTTCTATAAGATTAAGGGCACAGCTGAGAAGATTCGAGTAACTTCGGTTAGTTCGGTTACGCAGTCACAACGGTAGTATAATTGGATTAATCATTAGGAAATAAAGGGCGTATTGCGCAACGTTAATAGCAAAGGATTCAGTTTGTGTAACAACGATATCGTTGGCCAAAGAATTGAAAGAAAGAAAGGAAATATTTATTAGGGTGGATCGATTTTTTTATTTTTGGAATTTCATAAAATAATCTTTATATATCGATACTTCGTGGCAAGAGAAACAAAAAATATTACGATCATTTTTGTATTTACTTTTATTTTGTACTTCGTTTATAGGCCCAAAAATCGACTCTATTTTTAAGGTTTTTTTAAGAAAAGTCAGTAGTTCGTGGATATTTTCGGTTTTATTTTTATGTAGAAACAAAATAACATTATTTGTCATAAATTTAGAATTTGCACAATTTAATTATATGAAAATTATAACCAGTATCGGCAAAAACTGGTTTTCAACTTTGAGGCTCTTGGGGCAGTACTTGCCAAATGAATATCAGAAAAAGGTATATTGTTAAAGAATGTTACTATTTACGACTATCATTCTATTGGCCGGCGGTTCCAAAAATCCGAAAAAATTTTTTTTTTTTCATACTTCAATGTATGGACCAAAATTTTTTTTCAGGATTTTCTGAAAGGGCCGCGTATAGGAATAACCTGTCTAAAAAGTAACATCTTCAACAATATATCTTTTTCCGATAATCATTCGGGAAGTACTGCCCCAAGAGCCTCAAAGTTGAAAATTATTTTTTGGAGATACTGCGAACAATTTTCATATAATTAAATCACACAAACCTTAAATTTATGAACAACAATCTTATTTTGTTTATCCATAAAATTAAAACAGAAAATATCCTTGCTCATCCGAGTTTTCTTAAAAAAACCTTAAAAATAAGGCCGATCTTCAGGCTTCTATATGGGGTCCATAATGATAAAATATCCAAAAATGGTCATAACATTTTTTGTTTTTCTAGCCGCATAGTATCGATTCGTAAAGATTATTTTATGATTACCCGAAAATAAAAAAATCGATCCACCCTAATATTTATTTAACGCCACAAATAGTACAGTAGATAAAACACACAAAAAGTAACAAAGTCTAGACGTTAAAAGGGACCCACACTCAGCATGTTGTCACGGTAAACCATGGCGCTGGTTTTCAGTGGGGACCTAACTTAAACTTAAACAGTAACACTAAAATCTTACAAACTAAACTTAGAACTTATAAAAAGAGTGCCGACACACACGCCAGCGACGGGTACTAGTACCGAAAAAAAAAGGAAAAAAATAATCTGATCTAAATTAATATTTTCCGGCCTTACATTTGTTTTTGAAAAAGTGTAAACGACATTTGATTTTGAAAGTAAACAACACTTTAATCGCTCTGATTGGGGGAGGTTGTTCCAGCAGTTGACAAGTGAAGGTGTTCATTATTTCACAGTCATTTAACGGGATTACCGTCAAATTTTGAAATAAGAAATGTAGCTTAACGGTCTGCCGTGTTTACTCATTAGTGACATTAGCACTTAGCGGTGTGATATGATATGCCATGGCTTTATAGGTATGAAAGTAACACGAAATATGGTTAGGAAAAATTTAAAACGCAGTAATAGTACATTACTACCGAGGCCGGGAAGTGACTGGTTGCCGGCCGAATATATGTAGACGGCCGAGCGAAGCGAGGCCGGATAGTATTCGGACGGCAACCCGTCACTTCATGGCCGAGGTATGTATAATGCTTTTCTCAAACATGCAATGAAATGAAACAAAAAAAAATATCTTCTTTCTAAGAAATTATAAGTCAACTACATAACTAAGTCTTTGAAACAAAACAAAAGTCAAATACGACACCGACACCTCATTTTTTTTTAAGATTGACCTGTTTGAAAGTTTCAAATTTTTAATTTAAAAAAGCGGTATTAGACGACGCCGTCGGTTGGGTCCAATTAATCGCATGCAGTGATCGGGGCCGACGGATCGCGCCGTATAATACTGCTTTTTAAATATTATTTTGAGTAGTTATTGTACATTTATTTTACATAAATGATATAATTTAAATACCTAATTATAACTGCAAAAATTTGCCAATCATTTTTTTTAATACTATTATTACTTACAGATAATTATTGGCTAAAAGCCAAGATGCCAGGTCACAACCCTATGTCAAATGAAAATTAAAAAAGAGGTACTTGCCGGCCTAGGCCGGCAACGAGGTACTTCCCGGCCACTTTTTAGGCACGTAACTACAACATTTCTTTGCATGTTTGAGAAAAGAGCTTTTTTGTGTGAAATAATGCACCGTAATGGTGCGTTTAAACCAAAAGAGCATACGCTGTTCTAGCGCTTGTTCTACGAAATCAACCAATCACGTTTTGTGTACCGATCGAATTTCGTAGAGTGGGAGGTTAGAACAGCGAATGCTCTTTTAGTTTGAACGCACCTTCAAAATACGTCAGTGAAAAAAACTATATGTTGTCAATGTTTGTCTAAGTATATCTTCGTCTCTATCAGTCTTAGAGCATTAGAGTGACGCAAACAAACTTTTGATTTTCGAATGGTAATGGACTTGGCAATCTTGGCAGTAAATGGGTGGCGTTAAGCCAGGATTCGCACCGGCCAAACCGGTCTGGAGAGCAATCCAGTTCCAAGACCCGACTTTCTTTGGTTGATCCTCATATGAAATTAATTCTAAAGATTCTTTATTGCACCCAAAGAAATTTACTGGTATATTAAGTCCTGGTTTTCTATGAAATCTTAAGACGCTTTGTTTTTACTCAGCTTTACCAAAGACAGTATATTGTTTTTTATTTAGTACAAACGTTTATAAATTCCCATTTATTGTTCGACGTCATAAAAGATGGTAGAAAAGGGGACGAATGTTACATAGCAACTAAATAATTACAATAAATGGGAATTTATAAACGTTTGTACTAATTAATTAAATACTAGTATTTTGGCCCAAAAAACTGAGGAACAAATACATCAAACCCAGCGATCAGCTATAAATCAGTTTTGTTAGTAAACAAAAACTAGCTCATGATCCCAAATCCTTATCCTCTTCACTTTACGTACCTACAAACTTTAGGTCATATAATTGGAACACTTTTGCTTTGCTTAATAATTGGATTGAAACTGTACCTACTCACGTAATCAAAAATAATATCGATCCAACAGTTAAATCGAATTCAGACTAACGATCTTTAGTCGGTTATCTTACGGTTCGATGTTCGATTGTAAAATTAAAAAAATATTTCCATCGGCTCCAGGTAACGGTCGTAATGGATATTTCTTAAGCAAAAAAGGAAATTGAGTACATTAATTAATTTAATAACGGCTGTTCATGAAGCTAAAGATGTGTTAATGGTCTATTAATTTATTATTTATCTTTTATGAAGATATGCTTTCGAAATATGCGGATGTAAATTAATTAGGTGTTAAAATTAATAGTTATACGTGTAATTTTTACAAAGGGATTATGCAAGTAGGTACTAGGTAGTAGATAAGTATATTTTATCTACTTTGCTGTATCGTCATGTTAACATTCATAAGTAGTAAACGTATAATTATGGAGATTAATTTCTCCGTGATAATTAAGTATAAGTATTGGTAACATACAAACTTCTTTCGTAGTCAACTGTACTTCTCGAGTTTCAAATGGCAGAAAATATTCTGTAAATTCTTTAAGAAAACAGGGCGCGACGAGTAATTGGCGAGGTATTTATTGACCACCCGGCCATTCCAGGTTATTTCAGTGAAGCCGTGATTATAACGAACAAGTCGGTTCCCCGTTTCAATCCCCATAAATCCATAATGTACCTCACTTAAAATTAAACTCAAAACTAATGCGGCAAGGTCGATTTTTTAAATATCCACATGTAACATACGACCTCCTGAAAACTATCCTCCGATATATTACGTGTAAAGTACCGGATTTATGGTGCCGCGTAATAGGTACGTGCGAGCGAAACGACATGATACTAACATGTTTGAAAGGCCGCAGACCCTATAAAAAGCCCTTTATGGATATGAGTTCTTGAAATCAGCGGGTAATACGAGTGACAGGGATGGAGACGTGACCATCCACAAGTCTTAAGGATAAGCGTTGAGCTTTTTTGATGTCAAGTCAAAGGAAGCGTGTCTGGAGTTCTTTTTAGTTGCTGGGAGCCAATGAGCATGCGTCAGTCTAAAGGGGGTAAGGCGGGTTAAGTTAGAGAGGGGGGCGGGGGGGAATCTGTCCTTGAAAGAAGCTGTTTTGGCAAGGTTACTCTTGTTTAGAGTGATTGTGATTACGGCTTAGCGGCGGGAGTCCGACTTCACTCTTGAACTACGATAACCGGGCCATAAATCAGTTTGGATACATTGAAAAGACATTATAGACGGGGGTAATGAAAATGAAATAACGATATATCATTCCAACGTTTCCAAGGTCTTTTTGCAGTCTTCGAAGTATTTTTAGTCACGCAGAACATCTGAAAATATTATTTCAGAGAAAGTATTTGAAGCTTGGCGCATCGCCTACAGTACGCACGGAATTTACTCCATCGACGATGTAATCATTAAATATAGTTCAAGTTCTAAGGAAAATACTTGTACAAGAACATGCGGTCGCGATTGTTGGGTTACTCATAAAATAAACCATCCTGTCTGACGTAGATCCAGTTTAGTCATAATTATTGTTTGCATCCTAACTGCGAGTAATACATAATGACGATCGTACGAATCTATTTGTAAACAAAGCATTACCAAATATGGTTCCTACGTACCTAAGTAATTGGCACCTAAAAAGAACAAAGCTTTTTCGTAATTTCTCTATACTGAGTAGATACTCATACCTAGTAAATAGCGTCATGAATGCTAAATATCTACTTATCTAAAGCATATAGGACGCTATTTACTAGGTATGAGTATGAGTATCTACTCAGTATAGAGAAATTACGAAAAAGCTTTGTTCTTTTTAGGTGCCAATTCCACTTAGGTACGTAGGAACCATATTTGGTAATGCTTTGTTTACAAATAGATTACACACAACTCTTACTGCACTAGATGCAATTTTTCGGCCGAATCATTTTTATCAATTGAGACTAAGTACACTCCCGGTCAGGTATAATTATTCATAGAAAATAGTGTAAACCCGCTGATTTCAAATAAGAAAAAATCAGCAGCTCGGTTACGTTATTTTCTATAAAAAAAATACACCTGACCCCCGTATTCTTAGACCGGTACTGTTATTGCACTTATCCTAGGGCCAATAGACTCGTTAGCACTTTAAAAGCTAAAGTGTTTTCTTAAAATAAAGTCGTAAAATAAAAATGTACGCCATAATTCATGGGTCATTGCTGCCACGTCACGGTAAGTAGTTTTTTATGCCCGTTGGGGTCAAATATCGTGAAATCGTCTAGGTTGAAAGGTGTCACATAGTTTACTTTTTTTGGGCCTGAAACATTCAACGGAATATAAATCGTTTATCGAACCCTACTCATAATAACCTAGTGTAGTACTAATATTTGGAGGCTTTTTTTAGAAAATGACAGAGCCAGTAAATAAATGTCCATACAAATTCAGTGCCTAAAAATAACCCAACGTCAATGATCTTAATTAAATCAAAGGGTATACTAATCCTGTCCATGGCTATATTTAAATACTTATAACCAGAGTTGGGCAAAAAGTAATATCAGTAATATGATTACTTCTGTATATTACATTTGTAGTAATCGGAAGGAGTAATCATATTACTTTTTGCCCAACACTGCTTATTTATTATAAATATTTTTACTGCAGTCTCATACAGACGCAAATTTAATTAGTAAAACATAATTAATTTGTGTTTATTTATGTATTTCTAAAATTGTAGTAATTATATACATTGTACATTGTAAGATGTATGTGCCGAGTTGCCGACACAATAAAGGCATTTGAACACAAAATCTTGGATATCCCGATATTGAGATATTTTTGTAATATAGATTTTGTGCAATATTATGACTTAAATTAGTAAGTACATGTAACCAATCTAACAACCGTACCTAACAAACAAGCGCACTAGTGTGACGCGATTAGCGATTTATCCTCATCGTCATCAGCCTATGTTAGTCCACTGCTGGACGTAGGCCTCTCCTATTAATGCGATTTCTCCTAATGAAACAAATTTTACCTTAAGCGGTTTTCACGTCGATTGATTTGGGAAGACCCTAAAGCAGGCCATACACGTAAGGGTGTACCTGACAGGTTTGCCTGTACAGGTCAACTGTTCAGGTAAACCGGAGCGTGTATGTTACAGAACTGTGCAGGTTTTTGTAACATACACGCTCCGGTTTACCTGAACAGTTGACCTGTACAGGCAAACCTGTCAGGTACACCCTTACGTGTATGGCCAGCTTAAAGATGAATGGGCCATACAATATTTATTCTACACTAGGCAAGGTATAGGTACTACTTACCCACGTAATAAGTAAATTGGGCATGCATAATGGTTACGATTATGATAACGGTTATGGTTACCGACATGGATTAGGACAATGAATTAGATACTTTATATTCCTACTGGATTCTCTGGAATATTTTATTCAAAAAGGACAGGGCCAATCTCTGGATAGAAATACACTACACATTAGCCGATTATAGGATAGGTATATAATATTATAGATATCGGCAGGTTTATATGACAACAATGTGCTTACCATGAGCTGGCCTACTACCGCGAACACAGAAATTCGTAAATTTCGGAGATTTGCCTCTGTTACTCCAACGAAGGCGTCATAAGAGTGACGGAGAAAAATCCTCGAAATTTGCGGATTTCGAAGTTCGCGGTAGGGCCTCTGGCGCCGCTTTATTAAGGCCCGGTCACGACATTGGTCTAATGTCCTGGCCACGACATCGGTCTAAGGCGACCGGCTTAGCGGAAAACGTATGGTGCTCCCTCTCGTACCCATATCGGCATCCCGCTCCAACTCATGAATTCGCTCGCCGCTGGTCGCCTTAGACCAATGTCGTGGCCGGGCCGTAAGGCGACCGGCTTAGCGGAAAACCATACGTGCGAGAGGGAGTTCCCATATCGCCATCCCGCTCCAACTCATGGCCTTAAGGTGCGTGAAGACCAAAAGAGCATTCGCTGTTCTATCCCCCACTCTATCCCCGGTCTGCATGCACCTTTAGACCAATGTCGTGGCGTTTAACGTAGATTTACTTTATATCCGTCCCGCTCGAACTCGCGTATACGTACGACTTATGTTTCACCCTGTAGATTTCTCTAAGAAACCTTTGACTGCGGTTTGCTATGTACCGCTACTTTCATAACAGTCGCATAACGGTGGTCGAAGACGCAAAAACCATGGGACATGGGATCTGCCATTAGTCTTCTGCGACAATACAATCGGATAACGGTCATATAATAGTTGTATAGTTTGCGAGTGTGTTAGAGTTCCTTACGAAAAAGGTACGAAAGGAACCCTTTTTGACTCTGTCAGTCTATCTGTCACATTGTTAAATATCTCGAGAACCACTGAAGCTATCAATGTGCATTATGTGCAACTCGTATAGATAATTTACCTACCTTTTAGGTACACTACCTATGCGAGTACAATATGAATTAACTAACTTAAGCGGTAACTAACTTTTACAAACACAATATAGAATTTTTAAATACTTTATTAGTTACATTTACAGACTTCTATCTTGCTAAATATTGTTCAGTTATTATTTATTGCAGTCTATACCAAAACCATTAACAGCCTATAAAGAACGTCACTTCTTTTATTGATGCGTAAAACAGATTTAATCGAAACACGTTTAACAAATTTACACGGAGTCGGTGCAATCGAATTTAGACCTTAATTCATTCTGCATACGAGGTGTCGGAATAACACCTATTTACCGCTGCATCGTAAGAGTAGACAGTGTAATCTATTTTAAATTGATGGAAGGTCATGAGCTCACCGGCTGCGTTCTGTTCTACGCAGTTAACAGCTTGCTAGCGGGGAAATTGATCTGGAAAATACTGGCCGCTTATAAACAAATTTTAAGAATCGGTTTCGAATTGTTTTGAATTCGAAAATGGAATACATTTCTTTACCATCGAACCTTGTTATGTACCTAACCTAGAGCATAGAAGATTGCGAGATGAATGAACTGGAGCCAAACACTTCACGGGAATAGCAATTTTCTTGAAAATTAACAAAATATATTTCTTAAATTTAGTATATTGTTCAGTGTGACTACTCAATCACAGTAACTAGGTATAGGTAACCATTGTTTTTTCAGCTCAGATCTGAGCTTTTCCATTATTCATTTTATATTCTATTATTATTAGTATTACACTTTGCGCCTTCGTTTTCATTCCTAATGTATATTGACGCGAAGCTGGCAGAAATGTCTCAAAGGCGATTGCTATTAAAAAAAAACTTTACGGGCTTACTCTTATTCCGGTTTCAAATAGACTTCGAGCTGAAGCACATGATTTTTTAAATTCCAAACGTAAATACTTGTGGTTTAAAGTTCTGATAAATCAGAAAAGCAGAACTTTATGTAGATAAAGTATCTTCATTGTTTGTATTGGGCGGTGCGGTGTGTTGGCGATGCGAGGAATCGCGACATATGGCGTCTGACGTCATGACATGATGGGCTGACTGGTCGGGATTGTGTTACATTCCATCTGCACATGGCTAACATTACAACAAATATGAATAAAATACCACCTCTAGTTAACATTTGTAATATTATAGTTAACGTTCAGACGCGAACAAAAGGTCTGTCTTTGTCACACTAATAAAAAAGAACGACACAGAGAGAAAACTACGATACCCTACTACGATCCGGCCTACCGCGGTTAACATGTTTCTCTATTGCACTTGCATACATATTCAATACATAAGTGTGATAAAAATGTATCACGTCGGTCGTGATTAGCCCTCCTGAGATGAGTCCATTGGAATATTCTAGGATTTTTAAACTTTGAAGTAGGTAATACATAGTTTAAAATCAGGCCTACCTATAACTGGATGATTTTTCTCTGTCACTCAAACGAAGAGAGAAGTGAGAGAGACAAATCCTTGAAATTTATGAATTTCGATTTTCGCGGTAGGGCCGCTGTACTTACCTACCTAATATACTCTGTCTAGGGTTTTACTCACTTGAGGCACAAACAAAGATAATCATACCGTCTCTTTTGTAGCCTTATGTTATTGTCTCAAAAAAAATAGAGCAAGAGATGCATATAGCGATTTGTTCCTACTGTTAAGTACTATAAGTTATAGTCTGCCAAAGTTGGTTTGACGGACTATAGATAATATACCTAGGTAAAGTCCATTTCAAATACGAAGGCCCGATTCCACTTGACAAAAGTCATTAGGCGTCAACAATAGGATCAGTGATAACAAAAGAAACCTGGCCAGACCCTTTTGTTGCGTGATATTTATTGCATACATCGGTATACGACAAGTCGTGCCAATTTGTAGTGGACCAATTAAATGACAAAAGTTTCGAGTGGAATCGGGCCATCGTATTTTAAATGGACTATACTTGGATATTTTATGCAGGCAGCAACGTGGCAGCAACCAATAGAAAACTTGTTTATAAATATCCAAAGACAGCTAACCAAGGTCTAGCATAAATAGGCAAACATACACGATTATGCCTACCTACTAGCACTACCTACTATTTATTTAGAATTAAAACCTTATCAAATTAAATGAGGCTTAGAACCTGTTACATGTTGGAGTACATTGTTATGTCTAAACACTACTGAATGAACACATTAATTGCAATTAATAATACTGTCAAACAATAAAGCCGACATCACAACCTATTCATTGTCAACAACTTGTTGTGCCGAATGATGAGTTTTAAAAGGTAATAAGGACCAGAGACAATGATAGACACTTTGAACGTTTTTCTTTTATGACATGAAAGAATTGTATTCTAAAGTGAAAAGGTAGCTAGGCTGCATTCGGTAACAGAATTAGCGTTTATCATATCATTGATTATATTATACCTACCAATACACATTTTAAGTATTTCAGTGTATAAAAACAGCGCCATATGGTGATATGGCCCCATCCTTCCTCATTTCTTCAATTGTTATATTTTAGGTTGTTAGGTTTTCTTTGCTTCTAGCATCACAGTTACCTACCAATAACTCCATAAACTTTTAGCACTATGCTTCTAAGGCACTGGTCTCACCGCGAGCTACTAAGCTATGAACTATGGGCTATAAACACGACCAAAACATATATTCCGTGCTCCCGTGTAAAAAAAAAATCTTTTGTTCGTGTTTAGGTATAGCCGATAGTTCATAGCTTTTCGCGGTGAGACCAGTGCATAATACTAAATCATAACAGAATCACTCAGTAAAACGCGAACTTCGAAAATCGTAAATTTCGAGCATCTGGCTTGCCACCGCGAACACCGAAGTTCACAAATTTCGGGGAGTTCCTATCGCTCCAACGAAGGCGTCATTAGAGTGACAGAGACAAATCCCCGAAATTTACGAATTTCGGTGTTCGCGATAGCAGGGTGCTTAGACAACTTGCCAATCGCTAACGCTTAATCGTCAATCGTGAGCGAAAGGCTGCTAACTGTCTTTGTCGCACTCATATGAAAGAGTGACAGAGAGGGAAAACTACGATACGCTACGAAGCGTTAGCGATTGGCAACTTGGCTAAGCAACCAGGCCTGGCCTCTCTCTGGCACTAGTGGCACTCCGATCCGATGACACCTTCATTGTATTGACAGGGACTCGAAATTTATGATTTTCGAAGTTGATGGTAGTAAGCTCTGAAATGGAATTCGAGATCAAAAATGTAAACAATCTATGACAATGACATGACATTACAAAGTCAATGTTAAAGTGACATTCCAGGGGTATAAAACGTTTTAAATCGAATGTAGTTTTTAACACCTTTGTAAATTAACGTCGCATTTTGAGATTGGTTTTTTATTTTATTTTATTTAACACTTCACTTAAAACTATCCTTACAGGTACTAAACATAAGACAATGTTTTATGTGTAGATGTAGATACGCGAAAGTCAAAGTATGTTCAATACACAAAGTATCACAATCGTTAACATATTTTTGGATATGACAATAAAAAAACATACATCTGAGTGTCGAACTGTCGACGGTTCCTGATTACAAAAATAAAACCTAGAAAATTTGCTAGAATGATGTAAATAATCAACATAATCAATGTTTGAAAACGAATGTCGAGTTACTTTCATCTTTAGGATAGTCGGGGAACGAATTCCAGTCTTCATCTTAGTTACGATCGAATCCATTTCGATTAAAATATGAAAATGATTGATTTGTAGGTAAAAATACTAAAATCTGTATTAATGTACTTTGTA